>CM039124.1:43575382-43679665 GCA_022036555.1 Microstegium vimineum | reverse complement strand
GAGCGGGTGCCGGTGGGAGGCAGAGCAGACCTGTTTATGGGTCACCCGATCGGATCGAATCCAACCCATAAAAAAAAAAATAGGTCGAGCAATGTAGCCCGATTGTACGTCGGGTCGGATTCGGGCCATAATCCTTGACCCATGCAAGCTGAGGAGGACGGACGCTGTACGTACGTCTTATTGGGCGAGGGGCCATGGCAGGCTAGCTTCTTGTTCTTCAACAGGCTTCCTTCCGGCGGTGGCAATGCTGCTGCATCCGTGGGATCCGTCGTTGCTTATGCTTTCGCTCGCTCGTCCTCGTCCGGCATTCATTTCAGCTGCCATTGCGTTCGTTGCAGGTTCTAGTAGAGTGCGCTGTAGTACTACAGTACGTACGTACTGTACTGTACTGTACGAACGGGAAACAAACAAACAAACAAACAAACAGTCCGCGCGCGCCTACCTACCGTCGGGCGGAGCGAGACGGCATGTCGCCTCGAGCACGGCGGGCGTGCCAGTGCCCATGCGCCCGTGCCTCCATGCTGTGCGCGCGCGAGTGACGCAGGTTTCCGGCTACCTGACCTCCACCGGGCACAGCACACTAGCAGCAACAGCAACCCTTGTCAGCTTGTCTTATCCGAGCCCGCGGGGCAGGCAGGCACTACTGTGCGGCAGATCTCTCGTGAGTGAGGTCACCCCCGACGCAACGGCGCCACTGGGGCTGGCTGCTAGCTGTGGCATGGCAGTAGTAGTGGCGCAGAGAGGCAGCAGCATGGCCATGCCATGGCCGCTCCGGGCGGGAGGCAAGCCACCGCAGCCGCCTGCCGCGGGGGATGGGATCGGGATCGGGATCGCGACCGAATCCAATCCGATTCGCTAGCTACCTCCAGCATAGCATGTCCGTGCTGCGTCTGTGGATCGATGTGTGGCCATGCCCGTCTCCTGGCCTGGGCAATATTCTTTTTTGACAAGGAAGAATGGCATTTCCTTGCATCGTCTAAAAATGAATGCAATTATTATACAAGTATATTAATCTTTACCAAATTTAAATAGAAAACAATAATATTTATTGTACTGAGTAGGTATTATTAGATTTATCATAAAAATATGTTTTCATAATATACTCATTTAACATCATAAACATTGATATTTTATCTAACTTTAAGCACCTGAGTCACCTACAATTACATTATTTTGGGGACGGTAGTAGTATTGTTTCATATTATTTGCCATACACACATACCTATATGGCATAATATTTGAAGAAGATCCAATCAGTTTTGTGCGTTTTGAATAGAATATACAGTATACTATTTGATACTAGAACAACAATATGCAGCCTGTTCGTTTGACAGGGCTGATTTCTTGTGAGAGAAAAACACTGTTCTAGCTGGATTTAAACCGGCTAAAAGGTCAAGCGAACATGAAAATTGTGCAATAATTTACATACTACCTTTATTCTGTGGCTTGTAGTTATACAAACTGAGGTAGTAGCAGACTAGCAGGACCCTGTGTGTTTTGTCATGTTGAGCGTCAGCATTTACTGTGCTCCCCTTGAATTAAGCCTCCGCAGGCGTGGGCCTGGCCGCACGCCCTGTCTCATCTGTCACGCCGTGACCGTGCGCGACAAGCATTTAAACCGGAACGCCATGCCGAAGCACGTCAAAACAATTTCCACCGAGCTCATTGTTACCCGTTCTGAGTAGTCACCCGAGCTTCTGTTCTGGACAATGTTTACTCCAATGGCGACTGCGATATTTGCTAGAATTAAAGTGAACATTATAGCATGTAATGTACAGTAGGGTACTCTTGTAGTTAGGACTGCAAGCCAGCGTATTATAACGTTGAAAACAAAAGGATCCAAACACGGCCAGAACCCTACTATACGGAGTACACCATAACGTACCTCAGCCACTGTGCTCTGCAATGCCCGCAAACGCAGTTGCACAAAGGCACGACATTGATGCCGAAATGTAGAAAACAAATGGATATATTTTGAAGAGGACGAGGCTTGTAGTGAAGCTGACACAGACACTCCACCGTCATATCGTCATTTGCTGCAGTCACTGAGAACGTGAGAATCAGCGACGAGTTTTTGTCCTGCTCCTACAGTTCGTTAAAAAAGTCGAAGCTCACCTTTTAACTTCTGGGGCAGTCGAGCACCGTCTCATCTTCTCATCTGATGGCCGTCGGCGTCGGGTCTGATGACGCAGACAGACGCAGACGCAGCAGCATATGAGACCTGAGGACCAAACGGCCTCGAGTGAGAAACTCCTCCTCTACTCCACGACAGATTCCGTTGCAAAACAAGGGAAATCGGGAAACCGTCACAACTCAACGACAATTGCTTTACAGCGTGATTAAAACATCAGCTAAAAAACTTGACCACAAAAGCTTCTGTTCATTTATTGCCTGTAACTGAAGAATCTATAACATGCCAAAACACTCTACACGACAAGGAATTTCTACCGTGCCAAGAACACACCAATAGTTTTTTTTTCCTAGATCCAATTGGCTTGGTACACGTGAGTAAATGTATTTCCATTTGTCATTTAATAGCTCCATAACATAGTTTCGGGAGTGCTGATTCTTCTAGTGGCTTACTCCCTCCGTCCGATTTTGTTTGTACCTCTGTGATTTGAATTTTGTCCCACAATAAACGTACACGTAGGCTGAGATCCTTGGCAGAAGTTACCAGAACCTCGCAGTATGGGCCAAAGGAAATAAAAAAACAATTAAGAAAAGGTAAAGAAATCCCGATGGAGGCCTCGCTGTGGAACTGTGCTGCTCCAAGTTGGCTCGTTCCGCACGAAAACATCAGCGTGTCAGCTTTTTTCAGTAGGTTTATAGGGGTAAAAGCGGCATTTGCCATCTACAGTAAGTTTTCCATTCAAAAGCTAGATGAGCAAATATATTAGGACGGAGGGACTATGATGCTAACATATCTTACGGTATATTCAAGAGACTTTCTACAATTACTGTTTAAATTACAATTACTAGGTTATTTGATTTATAAATCACTTTACATATTTTTGTACACTTCGACAACTTTTTCTATATGTCAGGGGCACTCTACAGAGTCATCCTCATTCTCCATCTTTGGCTAACAAGAAATTTGGAGTAGATGATATCTATATTTAGAGATCCAATTAAACAAGGTGTTACAAGGTACTTTTTCACTAAAATCTAGATTCTTGTAAATTAGAAAGGACATAAAAATTCTCTTAGAGTTGATCTTATCTCCCACTTTGTAACAATAGGCTCAATTAATTAATATCATTATAATTATTGACTATTTATTACTCACCCTGTTCTAAGTTGTAACGGGTGGTGTGATTATGATGTGATTGTCGTATCTAGCTATGAGTGAAACCTTGGACACAACCAAAGTTGAATAACCTAGTAATCATAGTAACCCATCGTTGGAGAAGGAAAAAAAAGCATATATGATTTATTTTGTTGCGCAACTACAAAATATGACTTCTTTGTAATTATAATATGACATTTTAACAAAAAAGACAATTGTGGTAATAATTTAGGAAACTTGGTGACAACAACGAAATTATCACCTCACAATCCAACCTGTGAAGACACAAAAAGGTAGCTGTAAAATTCTACTCGCATATACTTTCATAAAATTGAACGTATTATCAATTTAGCTGTGTGTGTAACAACAACAAAAAATGATCCTTCATGTTGACCAACAACATGACAAATCTATTGATCTTCTCTATATTATGTGAAAATCCAGCAGAAAAAGACAATTATCACAAACATAATGTAGTGAACTTACCCGAAGCTCAGAGCAAAATGTATCTAGATAACTGAGGTGTAACGGATGGTGGTTGGGTACCTCGTGTACCCGCTTCCTTGAGTCGCCTCCTCCTCGATCTAGCTTTATATCAGTCTTGTTTTTTATATTTGACTTTGGCAACCACCGTACAAATGTAAGGAGCTCAATTCAGGCTCTTGTTTTTTATATTTGACTTTGCCAGTTTGTTTTTTCGTGTCACGATTCGTTTTTGGAAATGTGACATTATTAGCTCAAATAACTTCAATGATAGTACACTAAGATCACCATGGTAATTCCCTTAAAAAAAGATCACCATGGTACTTTAGAGGTTTAGAAATTGTATAATATAACCGGATTGGAAAACTCACTTTGTGGTTATATAACCTGGCTTCAGAACGGTGGGACAAGCCACATATAAATATAAAAAAAATAAACCTAACAAAGTTTTTCCGTAATAGTAGTACTACAGTGTTGACTGTTTGGCTGATTTCAGTGGCTGATAAGCAGCTGATGCGTTTTTGACTATTTTTTTTAAGATAAAAACAACTGTTTCAGTGGCTGATAAGCCAAGCGAATAACACGGATGAATAACGGTAATGCATAATGCATGCTTCCTTGCACGAACTGTAGATAGAAAAGTCATAAAAAAAAGAAAAAAAAATCCCTCCGAAGAGCAAGCTAGGCCTGGACGACGAGTCGACGAGACCAAGCAAGGCTGCCGTGGCGAGGCCCGAGGCTATAAAAACAAGCGGAGGCCTTAACCACCCGCCCGCCCACACTCTCTCTCTCTCTCTTTCGTTGTTCAGAATTGGCATTTGGGGTCGGTCATCAGACTCATCACTAGTAACGCGCCCGCTCACTCACTCGCATCACACTCCACCACCCCCACCTCCATAACTCCCTCCCCTCCGCGGCCCCCGGCGCGCGCAGGCGCATGGGCGATCCCCGGGCCCGCACGTCCGCCGTGGCCGCCGGCGAGCTGCGGCCGCCGGAGCCACCGCTGGACCCGCTCGAGTTCCTCTCCCGCTCCTGGAGCGCGTCTGGGCGCGCGTTCGCGCCGCCGCCGCCCACTCCCCCGCCGCTGGCCGCGCTCTCGGCCAGCCCCATCGCGGAGGACGCCGCGTGCGAGCTCGACGACGGGGCCGTCGTCTGCGGGGTCGCCGCCGCCGCGTCCGGCAGCTCCTTCTCCTTCGCTTCCGCGGCCACGTCGCAGCTCATCATGGAACGGATCCTAGCGCAATCCGTGAGTACCTCCTCGCCCTGATACACTCCGTTCCCTCCTTCCACTTCTCCGATCCAGGCATCTTGTTTGTTCTGCTTCTGCTTCTGCCTGCTCAACATCAGTCTTCGTTTTGTGAAAGAAAAAAAAATCGAATCTTTTCAATCGTTATCACAGGAGATTTCCCTCTTGGTTCTTGGTAACATCTACTAGTAGGCACCATTAAATAAATAGAACAAAAAAAACTGATGTGTGCTTTGGTCGTTTTTTATTTGCCGATTCGGGTTCCTCTTCTTCTTTTTCCCCCTGGCTGCATTTTACTGCAGATTCGATGGTTCCATCTGTTCTGTAGAAACCTCTCGATGGAATTGGTGAATCTTTCCCTTATCTGGTCATCTGATCAGTTAGCATTTTTTCCCCCAGTCAATACGACTCTTTCCCACATCGGCCAGCTCTCCTCCCTTCTGGTTTCACTTTGAACCCCGTGTTGGGACGACAAGGAGAAACTGCCAAAGGAGAGATTTGTTTTCCTGTCAGGCCCCGGAAAAACAAGTGTAATCCCCACCATTCTTTCTAGTTAAAGTAGGAGTACGCAGCTTAGTCGCCATTAATGATCAGGCCTCTTCCATTAAGCACCATCAATTCCTCATGCAGCAAGCACGCTTCTTTTTTTCGCCTTCCTTCTGAGAAACATGATTTTTTTTGGGGGGTGTTCCTGCTAACCTTTATTACTACACATTTTTTTTCTTTCTGAATCCTAATTCCTGATGTCTGAATGACTGAAAACACGCTCGCTGTGTCTTGAAAACCTGCAGCAGGAAGTGGCGCCGCTCACCTCCGGCCGGCTCTCGCACAGCAGCGGCCCCCTCACCGGCGGTGGCTCCCTCACCGACAGCCCGCCGGTCTCGCCGGAGATCGATGACGCAAAGGTCAGTTCCTGCTTTCCTTGTCATCTTCTGGTGCCTTCCTATTAGTCGTACTCACTACAACAGGGTTCCCTGCAATTTTTAATCGCTAGGCAGTACGAGTACTACTCCGTAACTTGCAGTTACTTACGGCACTAATTATTTGGCTCACTTGCTGCTGTTGAACGTTGAGCCTTACTAGATTAGCTGTTTTAACCGTGTTTGTAGAGTAATCAAGGGGTACATAATCCAAGCAATTCCTGCTTTTACAGCCGGCCTAGTGGACACACTGTTTGCTGTGTCGGATTCTATGTGCGCTCCATGGTTCAAAAAGGATAAGAAAAAAAATAGAATGAAGATTCCGAACCAAGCTTTTGTTTAATCATTTGGTATTCTATAGTAGTAGTACCCAATACGGAGTAGTTTCTTTAAAGAAAATAGTTTCTGTTTACATACCTTTTGTGTCATTGTACTAGTAATAACTTGTTTTTGTTTTGTAGTATTGTACCACTAGTAAACATGATTTTATAACAGTAATAGCACCGTAGCTTCGGTTGCTTCTGCCTGCATTTCCGTAGGGGAGTTACAGAGTGATTCACCTGGCAGTAGTAAAAAAAGAGCAGGCTGATGCATGCTGGCGAGGTCACAAGCATGATTCGTCCAACAACAAGAGCGCGAGAGGCACAGCCATACTCCTAGTTGGCATTGGAAGCTGTGGGTCTGGCTGGGACAAAGCGACCAGCCTTGCAGCCTTCCCTGTACCGAGCACCAAATTTTTCTAGAGCGAGAGTACAAGAAACCAAAGCTAGACAAAGAACTGGTAGGCGTGCCTTTCGCGGCTTCCGATAAAACCCCTGACTTGCAAGCCCCCTTTGCTTTTTCCCCACAGCTTTTGTTTCGCCCAATCCGTCCGTCGTGCCTCCTCCTCCTCGTCGTCTGTCTCAGAGCAGAGCTGGTTTTCGTTGTGAACTCTCGCCGTCGCGGGCTCCCTCGCGGCCGTGCCCACCACAGCACAGCACAGCACAGTGCAGTCTTAACTGTAGCTTGATGGTACTGTAGTAGTAGTAATCTTTTGTCATGGACGCGTCCCTTTCCTTCACCCCACCGACAACAACTGCATAAACATTGCAGCTTCAGGTCTCTATCTAGCCACATGAACAAGATGAAGACCTCCCTCTTCAATGGAACTGTAGCGCGTAGTACTACTACTACTAATCCTAGAAACCCCCATTTTTTGCAAAAAAATTACACTCATGGGCTGAAACCTGAAGTTTGAGGAAACAATCCTCCTTTGTCCTAGATATCTCAGGGTCCTTGTGGCAACTACAGTAGTAGTCAAGAAAAGCGTCTCCTTTCCCTCTCTTCCATGCTCCTGTTTGTGCTTCATGCTTTGTTTTGTTCATTCATTCCTTGCTGGTACCTCCAGGCCTCCAGCACTGTACAAGTGGTTGGCCGTCAGTCCTTGCGACAATAATTGCGTGTTCCAATTTCCTTTTCTGATCTTCCAGCATGTTTCCTTCGGAATGATTGTGGTGGTGGTGGTGGCTCGATGATTCTTGCAAACAAGCATTGTGCTGGAAGGGCAATTTGTTGTTTGGATGCGTAGCTAGCTAGCTGCAAGAAGAAATTTCTCAATTTCAGTCAATTCAGATAGATATAGTAGTACACCTGAAGCCTGAAAACTACAACAACAGAAAAAAATTCTACCAACAAGTACCTTCTCATACTGTAATAAACCAATCAGTGTGATCTGCGGCCACAGATGCAGCTGTTCCTCCCAACCATAGTTCATGCATGGTCGTCCATGTTTTTGTTTCGTTAGGGACAAATTGGCCCAGTAATGCCCCACATCTGCGGCGTTCCACATGCCCCGAGAAAAGACAACGCCCTATGAGAGGTCATGGTCAAAGATCTGATTAGCGATTTGGATAGGCAAAGCCACCAACACGGGGGCACTCCGGTCATTCCACCTGAGCTAATCACAGTTCTACTCTAAGTACACTATCCCAGAGCAGAGCAGCTCAGGCGCCTGAGCTTATCTACTGTATGCTACCATGGATTTTGCTAGGCGCCTAGTACTACTATACAGTATACGTAGTACTGTACTGTATTTGTAAAGAAGCTGAGTGATTCCTGCTGCTATCTATCGTCCGTCGTCTCAGCGCGCGCCTGGCCCTGGTCTCCTGCCTGCACAAGCAAACACTGCAGCAATGTCCAGTCTGGTAGCTAGAGCAGCACACCAGCAGGCAGGCCATGTCGCACCTCTGCCCATCACTCTCTCTGGGTGAAAGGCAGCGGCGGCAGGCTTGCAGTCGCAGCGCAGGCATGCTCGCGGTCCGTGCCGTTTGGCCGCATCATGAGGATCGCTGGGCCTTTTCGGTCCCTAATCGAGTGTTATTCCCTCCAGCTTTTCTAATCCCGCTGTAATGATGCCCGCTTTAGCTGATCTAGGGCTAGCATTATCCATCCATCCTCCCGCTGCCTCCTCATCATTGTGTCTTCTCATCGTAGTAGTGTACTGGTACGTAGTATAATGCAATAGTTTTTTCTGGTTTCTCAAATGGAATATTGGCAGGCTTTAGTAGCTTTCATGGATTGCTTTGTTTTGTTTGTCCCAGGCTACTGCACGCGTTTAATATTTGACTTGTTTTCTGGTTTCATGGATTGTGCATGTATATAGTGATGAGTTGTGGTAGTACTCTACGTCTCTACTGGCTGATGAGCTGCACCTTTCTTCAATTAATCACTACTAGTTCACCACTGTTGGTTAAGGACCCATCTCTGGAAAACTGGAACCGTTCTGTCACTTCAAGGTGTACTGCCCTATTGTTGCTGCTGCACTGCAGTTGCAACAAAACAACACGTTCACTGCATTGGATTTGTACTACCTTCAACACATTTAACATTTTTCCTGCTGATCATTGAAGGTGTTACTATTTGTCTTGGTACCTTCAACACATTTAAATTGATGCAAAAAAATTTTTTCATTTTTTGGAAATTACTAAACACTTGACTGAACTTTACACCGGAACGGAAACTGCCGTGCAGTACTGCAGAGCCATCAGCACGCCGAAGCCACAGGCATACCGGGCGGGCAACAAGACGGTGGGGCGGTGGCTCAAGGACAGGAAGGAGAAGAAGAAAGAGGAGACGCGGGCGCACAACGCGCAGGTCCACGCAGCGGTGTCCGTCGCGGCCGTTGCGGCCGCGGTGGCCGCCGTGGCCGCAGCCACCGCCGCGGCGTCAGGGTCCGGCAAGGACGAGCGCGCGGCCCGCACGGACATGGCCGTGGCGTCGGCCGCGACGCTGGTGGCCGCGCAGTGCGTGGAGGCGGCGGAGGCCATGGGCGCCGAGCGGGAGCACCTGGAGGCCGTTGTTGGGTCGGCTGTCAACGTCAGGACGCCCGGTGATATCGTCACCGTCACTGCCGCTGCCGCCACCGGTGTGTGATGAGAGTACTGCATATGTAGACAGACCCTAGCTTTTGCACGTTGTTCCTCAGTAACAATCGCTGGTTGTATATATGTAGCGTTGAGAGGCGCGGCGACGTTGAAGGCGAGGGCTCTGAAGGAGGTGTGGAACATCGCGGCGGTGATCCCGGTGGAGAAGGGCAACACCGTAGGGGGAGGAGGTGGGCACCACCAGAAGCACGGCGCGCCGCCCAAGCAGCAGCAGCACCGCAAGCTGGAGAGCAACGGGAGCAGCATCAGCGACGTGTCGCTGGAGGAGGAGAACAACTTCCTCGGCATCTGCAGTCAGGAGCTGCTCGCTCGCGGCACCGAGCTCCTCAAACGCACCCGGAAAGGTGACCCTTTTTTTCCTATGATCATTCTGTTCATGATGCACTGTTGGAATAGTATGCGTGTTCCTGCTGGTGTAGTACGATCATTCCGAATCATGATGTACTACTGCGTTAGCATAGAGTCTCGATGTCGTACTGATGTTCTGGTTCTTTTGCTTTGCTTCTACATACAGGCGCTCTGCACTGGAAGGTCGTATCGGTGTACATCAACAGGACGGGCCTGGTAAATGAAAATCGCCTGTTCCTGCTGGTTTGAATTGAACTTGTATCGTGGGACAGCTGTAATAATTGAAAAAAAAAATGTGGCTTTGCATTTGCAGGTGATGGTGAAGATGAAGAGCCGGCATGTGGCAGGGACGATCACGAAGAAGAAGAAAAGTAAGCAAGCGCCAAGCGGCAGCAAAAAACACAACCCACGCATGGCTTGAGCAGCAGCGTGCCACTGTCGCTGTCTGTCCTTGCAACTACTAACTGGTCGACACTACTGACGCCCATGCATCTGTTGTGCAGGTGTGGTGATCGACGTGTGCAGGGACGTGGCGGCGTGGCCCGGTCGGCACCTGCTGCAGGACGGCGAGCACCGGCGGTACTTCGGCCTGCGGACGGCGGAGCACCGGGTGATCGAGTTCGAGTGCACAAGCCAGCGGGAGCACGAGATGTGGACCAAGGGCGTCGCGCGCCTGCTCAGCATCGCCGCCGAGCGGAAGCGCCTGGCGTGACCCTGACCTTATTGACCTGCGTGCCGCCGCCGCTGCCGTCCGTCACTGCCGTACGTCGGCGACCTGCCGACGCTGCCCTGCCCTGCCCTGCCCGTGGGGGCCAGGGCCATCCACCGTCCGTTGCTTGAGCAGACGCGAGAGGTTGTTGAAGGCAACAGAGCGCAGGCATGGGCTCTGTGCTGTGCTCCACAGGAATTGTGTTAGCTAGCTGTAGGGTGGGTACCTCCTGGTGCTGCTAGGGCACGAGGTTGGCGGTGTGGTGTGGTTTTTGTGAGGGGGATGCGACGCCGGTGCTGTGCATGGGGCGCCATGCCTTGTGGTAGTAGAGAAGATGCAGGGCTCTGCCCTCTTGTTCTCTACCTCTTTCTCTCTTGTAAGTTTTGCTTCTCTTTTTTTTCTCTCTCTTTCTTTCTGGTTTCGGGTGTGGCCATACTGGAACTGTAGCTGGTGAAAGATAAATGCTTTTGTTCTGGTAGTAGCAGTAGTAACTCTGTAGTTACCGTAGTCATTACCAACCTGCTCTAGTAAATTAAGCATCTGTTGATTCCATCCATCCACAAAGTACATTAGGTGCTACAAAGTTTAGTGCATGATGATTGCTCTACTCCAGTACCAGTTGTGAATGAATCATTTGACCGGACAGTCAAAAGCTGTTTCGTTCGTTCCCGTGGGCCGTGGGCCGTGGGCGTCCGTGGCTAGGGCATCATCCTGCCGAGCGAGCCATCCGGCAACAGCAACAGCGAAAGCGAGGCTGTCCGTCGCGTCGATGAATTCCTTCACCGGGGGCCCCGTCGGCGCTGTGGAGGAGCAGATGATCTTGTTCTCTTGTGCCGCTGCGCGCCGGAGAGAAGATTGTACTCTACTCCATCCTCCGCTGTCCCTGTCGATCGTCTGTGCGGCTTCATAGCCAGAGCCAGGATCAGGATCACAGCCGTCGCTGCTTGCACTTCCAGATCAGGACCACGTTCTACTGCTGCTGCTGCTACTACTACTTGCGTGATAATTGGACAGATCCAGTATGGACCATATATACTGTATTATACAACACCATTGCCATCGCAGGCAGCATGCAAAAGTAGGTGCAAGATATATTCAGACAAGTTTGTTGGCTTGTGCGGCTAGCGTTTACTAGTGCAAGTGTGTGTGTTGCAGTGTCTGAACATTCTTCATTGTGTGATACAAGTCGATCTTGTCGATCAGCTACACTACACTAGGATCAAAGCTCAAAGTGATCCAAAGATACAATTACGTACAAAAGCTTGAGCTCCTGTGTGTGTACTCCTAGAAATTACAAAAGCTGATGGGTGTGCGCGCGCGCGGTGTTCTTTGCCGTGCTCGAGATCGGTGACGCAAAGACAGACGGGACGGGATCCGGTCTCGCTTTGCCTTTCCCGGCTTTTAATCTGCTGCAAAGAAGAGAAACACATGCATTGCGGACGACTCCTCCTCCCTCCTACACGCAGTGCAAGTGCAAGTGATCGAGCAGCACCGACCGACTGGCGAATCCGATGCAAGATACTAGTAGTATTAGGGCATCCCCAACAACAAACTTTCTGCTAGCTATTTGCCTACGTGGAGGGGTGAGAAATTGAAAAAAAAACTACTCGCTGACGCTTCTCTCCTCGCCTAGCTCGCTCACTTCCCAAGAAATCTAGAGTCCCTGCTGCATTGTCCCACCTCACGATATACCACGCATCTAACAATTTTTCTATTTTTTTATTTGTATACAGAGCTAGCGATTTGATCCTCCTCATTGCAGACGCCCTTACAGTAAGAAAAGAAGACGCATGCAGGGCGATCGATCGGAGCTAGGCCAACATCTGATTGATCCGATGCAAAGGGCGCGTTTAGATCCAAAATTTTTTGGCTTTTAGCTACTGTAGCACTTTCGTTGTTATTTGGTATAAATTGTCGAATTATGGACTAATTAGATTCGAAAGTTTCGTCTCGCAATTTCTCGATCAACTGTGTAATTAGTTTTTTTTCCGTCTACGTTTAGTACTTATGCATGTATCGCAAGATTCGATGTGACGAGAAATCTTGAAATTTTTTGATTTTTGGGTGAAATCTAAACGGGGCCAAAGGCCAAAGGGGCAACGGATGGATAAAGTGTCTGCTCTGCTCGCTTTGGCAACAACAGCAAGCAATGATCACCCCGGGCATTGACAAGCTCTCCATCGAGAGACGGGATGAGAATCTACTACTACTACTCCTGCCGCTGCTGCTTTTCCCGTGCCCGGGACTATGTTGTCATCGGGAGAGGTGAAAGAAGCGGCGCCGTCAGGTCAGATCAGACTGACCATGGGAATATGATCAGCTGACGAGTGGGTCTTTGGTCGATCGAGGCGCTTGTGATCCAGGCAGGCACAGGCAAAGCAGCTGCAGTGACGAGACCGGAGGAAGGATTGGGGTTCAGACCGACAACGACGAGGTCAGTAGTTCAGGCGGTCATTCGCCAGATGAGGGAGGCTCTTTTGGCAAATCAAACCCGATTGGATTGGTTTGGAATTGGATGGATGTTTCAGGACTGCACTGCACGCCGAGGCCGAGCCTTTGTGCTGCGCTGCGTTGCGTTGCGTCCAACAACAGTCGCATGTAACGCATGCAGCTGCAGGGACCCAAGCAAAGGCGAGTGCCAATGTACTGCACTCATTGCTGATTGCTGAGCACATTCTTTCCTGCTTGTGTGCCTTTAAAAAAAAAATTTGAAATCCGATCAGCTGGGTCGTCAGCAGTGAATACTCTACTACAGTATACTCCTCGGTTTACCGACGTCGCTGCACGTGGTGTGCCTGGCAGGTTTACCTTTACGAACTGAAACCGGTAACCGCCGGGGGCCGGACGGGCGGTTACCGGTCCAAACCGAACGAATTCAAACCCCGCAGTGTAATCGGTTTTGGACCGGTAACCGGTTTGAACGGTAACCGGTCCAAACCGCCGGGTGGTTTTTTTTTTTTACTTGAAAAAATCAATTTTTTTTGCATGACCTTTGTGCATAATGATGTAAATAGAACACACAATTCATGTAAAATAGTGTGATACAAATGGTCAACCCCACAATAATATCATAGTGATGCACTAGCCACAAATTCACGACGGAAATAACGTAGTTCACCGTTGCAACAACAACAAATCGTTCATGGAAATACCTCGTGTCGTAGACATGCGAACATCATAGTCACTACTCACTGGCGTTGCATATAAGGGAAGATCCCGTTTCGACACCCCTCCTCGTACTCCGCGGTGGACATTAGAGCGATACCGCGCGACTGTAGCCCGACCTTGTACTCTATCCATGATTGGCCCGTCCAATGAGCTGTGGTCTCCCATTCCTGCACTAACATGTTGTAGAAATCCGGGTCTTGCCATTCGTAGACTCATCTAGTGGCCGGCTGCGTGCTGATGTCAGGAACGTGGTAAGTATAACCACCACCGTACGATGTATCACTGTACGAGGAAGAGGAGTACTGTGGCGTGTCGTAGCAGTCCGTCGGGTCGTACGCTCTCCTCTGCGATTCCGGCTGCCCATGGTCGCGGTCCTGAGTAGCATGTGTGAAGTCCGTCTCGCCTGCAGCCGACCATAATTAGTACTAGTGAATAGGCATAGACATTAAAAAAAATGTCTGTAACAATCCATACCTGTGAAACGAAGTCCACCAGCATCACCAGCACCACTACCACCAGCACCATCTGCAGAACCCCCAGCCCCACCACCACCAACAACAACAGCAGCTCCAGGGTCATCGTCACCACTATGACCGTCTCCACTGTCAGTTGCTGAGCTGTGTGATCGGACTTCTGGTACCGTGGACTTTGCTCACCCTCCTCGCCATCATCTGTCGAATCATCGCTGGTGACAGGTTGTTGCACTCGCTTCCCCTTTTTTTTTTCTGGCTAGGTCCCGTCTGCTATTTTCTTTTCCCAAGATGCGTGTCACCCACATGTCTACGGGCCCAATCACTGATGGGCCCAAGATCGTCGGGGTCCACTTGGTCTCTGTCATGACAAAGAATGAATCATATTATTAAAAGTATGGTTCGTTAGTGTCTAACAAAGTACATCAACGTACCTCACGATATGGGACGGAAGAGGGATGTCCGTTTCTTCATCCTCTTCGTCGAGAACTGGAGCCTGGTTGGATCTGCCATACTCCATCCAGTCTCGAACCGGATTATCCCTTTCGTAAAAGCATATCTGCGTGAACTGGTCAATGAAGTCTTCTTCCTCACGCCTAGGTGGTCCGGATGCATCCGCGAGTCGCAGCCGAAGGTTGTAGTTCACATACACTAACTTGTTCAGTTTTTTATGGGACAAGCGATTCCGAACCTTCGTGTGCACCAAAGCAAATGTACTCCAGTTGCGCTCGCATCCACTGGAGGATACACACTGTGCAACAAGCCTCAGCGCAAGTTTTAGATTTAGAGTGCTCCTGCCGAACAGCATCCACCATTGAGCTGCAAGTGGAACCCATTATGTTAGGTACGCGCTGAAAAAGACAAAAAAATGAGTTTAAAAGTACTCTTACATGGGGTTGTCTTGGGGTCCGTGGCCATTTTAATGGCCAGGTCACTGCCAAACTCCCCAAGGTGTAGGCGGAATGATTCTGCCTCCTGTAATGCCAAGACAGCGGAGTGCACATCCGTCATTTTCCCAAATGCTTCCTTGAGGCCAGCAAACATGGCCGGAGTTGGATTGTAACGGTATACAAGCCTTGAGTTCAGTACATCAGCTGCAACATACGATGCACGACAAATTAGCAAATGGTAAATACTCAATATGTAGAGACTGCTATTTTAACCAATGGTTGTGATCACACCTGGGCCCACATGTGTGCCATGGTACACGTCCGCAATCCTGGCATCCATGATAGCCTTGTACTCATGCCATGTTGAGACATTTGTTCCAAAGAACTTCTCCATCTCATTTTTGCACTGTTGGAAGTTGTAGACAACCTCACACAGGTTAGGTCGCCTATCCTGATCAGCGAACCGAAGGAACCTGTAAATTGGTGCCACTGAATCGATGATGTATTTGAGTGTGTCCCACCCAGCGTTTTTGTTACCGATCGGTAACCGCGGTAATCGGTCGGTTACCGACAAACCGGCCGGGACCGGTTCGGTTTCGGTACCGGTTTGAATTCAAATTTCAAATTTGAATTTAAAAAAAAAATCTGAAAAAAATCCTAAAAATAGTTCACGATTTATAGAGTCCAATGGTGTAAAATTTTTTCAAATTGGAGTTCGTTTGCTATTTTTTTGGACGTGTTTAAGTTTGAAAAAAAATAAAAAAGAAAAAAACCGGCCGGCCCGTTAAGGGCCCACGCGGGCCATTGCCTCCTGCCGCCTCCTATTTAAGCAGCTGTCGGCCGGGGGGGGGCGACGTCCGCGCCCCAAACCCTATCCACGCCCGCCCCCTTCCATTCCGCCCCCGCGCCGCCCGCAGCCGACCGCGGTTACCGAGAGATTTGGTCGGTAACCGACCAGCCCGCCAGGCGCTCTCCCCGCCGGCGGTTACCGACCCCCCCGAGCGGTTACCGACCGGGTCGTTGGGTAAGGTTTTTTTTTTTGTTTTTTCCATTTCCTTGCATTTGTAGTTGCTATAGTTGTAGGATTTAGTTATAATAAGCTATAGGATGTAGGATTGATGGAGTATATGATGTAGAAAATATTTATTGTAGGATTTAGGTAGGATTTGACTTAGGATGTATCTAGGAGTTAGGTTTATTTGGTTTAGGATTTAGGATTTGCTGTTGGATTTGCTTTAGGATGTATGTAGGATTTAGGATTTAGGATTTTATTGATATAGGATTTAGGATTTAGTACGGATCAATATTGACACATGATGTAATTCCCATGAAATATGTTAAGGTAAACAAAAGGTGCATCCTTAAAAACTATTTTTTATAATAAATATAGTACTCGCTCCGTCCTAAAGATGATATTATTCTTAAATAGTGCTGAATCAAATAGTCTTAAATGTAGCTGAATTTATATACTAAGATTTTAGTATTTATTATAGTAAATAAGTACTATTAGATTCTTTATAAAATATATTTGTTGTATTGCTATATATTTGCGGTGTCGTGCATATCGTCACGGACAACAGCGCTAACTTCAAGAGAGCATGCCATAGATTGAACGACGAGTACAAGTATATTCTTTGGACACCTTGCCTTGCACACACCATCAACTTGATGCTGAAGGACATTGGTAAAAGGCCGGAATATGCAGGTATGATCTCAACATGCAAGCGCATTTCAGCTTGGCTGCACAACCATGGCCAGTTGAATGCAATGATGAGGGAAGCCATTGGTGGTGAGTTGGTCAAATGGAATGCCACTAGGTTTGGGACCAACTACATGTTCATGGAGAGCTTCCATCGGAAGCGTGATCGTTTTATGCAGTGGATGGGATCTTCCGAGTTCTTGCATAGCAGGTGGGGAAAATCCGAAGAAGGTCATTATGCTCACGCAAGGCTGTCTAGCATACAGTGGTGGGACCAGGGTTTACCTTTACGAACCGAAACCGGTAACCGCCGGGGGCCGGACGGGCGGTTACCGGTCCAAACCGAACGGGTTGAATTCAAACCCCGCAGTGTAATCGGTTTTGGACCGGTAACCGGTCGGTTAGGGCCGGTTACCGACCGGTTTTCAGAATTTTTTTTAAAATTCAAATTTGAAATTTAAATTCAAACCGGTACCGAAACCGTACCGGTCCCGGCCGGTTTGTCGGTAACCGACCGGTTACCGCGGTTACCGATCGGTAACAAAAACGCTGGTGCCAGGTAGCAGTACTAGCACACCGTACAGTACAGTAGGTGGAATATGGCACGAGGGTACCGTACCGTAGTGTCGTACAGTAGTACTCCCCATGTTTCCTGCGCGCACGGCGGATGGAACGGGCTCGGTACTTGGCCATTCTCATGCGTGCCGGCGGTGGAATTCCAGTACGTCGTCGCCGCCGCCGCCGCCGTTCGCGTGTCCGTCCATGTTGCACGTCCTCGCAACAAAACATGGTGGATCGGAAACCGGACGCCCAAGACCCAACGACCAACACGTACGAGTGCACGTACGCTCCCATCGCTTTCCTTCCATTCCCTGCGTGAATCTTTGTTTGCCGGAAAGGAAAGTAAACTAGCGGCCGGCCCCGCCGTTTTGGAACGCCACGAGTTTTCGCGTTGCCTCCTTGACCCAAACATGCCTCCTTTCTTTCTTTATTTATTATACTCCACGAGTATTACGGAAGTGAGCTTCCGAATGAACCTGGACCTTGCCCCCCATTTTTTTTAAAAAAAAATTAGCCTTTTTTGAAAAAAAAACACGTTTGGACCTCTGCCAGAACTAATCTCGGTTTTGAACCCTAGGGGTCGACGCCATGATCTACGGTGTCAAGGTCGGCGCCATGATCTACAGCGTCGAGCCTCCTGTCATATCATCTCCAGCGCAACATCGGGTCCAGTTGCTCGGCGCCGTGAGGTATGGCGTTAACATACGTTATCTCGGCGGCGTGAGGCATGACGCCAACCCTCAGGGTCCAAAACCGAGATTAGTTTTGCCAAGGGTGCAAACGTGATTTTTTTTTCAAAAAAAAGACTAAATCCTAAAAATTTAGGACCTTGGCCCAACAAAACATGTACTATAGTACGTGTGCATGCATTACTTTCGTTAAGAATTATTATCGGCGGAAAGCAGCAGCTGACAAGAGTACGTTTTGGAATCCAGCGAGCTAGTTTTGGCGCTGCCTTCTTCTTTTAAGGACACTCAACATTTTTTTGCTTCCGAATATATAGGCAGTCAAATTTGTACTTTGGATTTCCTTTTTTTTAAAAAAATAAAGAAAGTCGTAACAAGACCCCGCATAAGAGCACAATTAAGTACGTGGACAAAAATAATAGAAAATGCACTAAAGTATATCTAGAACCCTCTAATGATGAGGTTCTTCACCTCTAAGCAAGGGCGGATTCAACACCGGCGGCTCGAGCACCCTACCTCCGCTGGAAGCATGGAGCCCCACCTAAGGCCCTGCTATAAATTTATAGCCAGTGTAGCTTAGAAGGAGAGGCTAAGTGTAAAAAATAAGAAGATTAAGTCTCTCCTCAGATTAAAAAAATTATATCCATTGATGTTTGAGAACACGAAGCAGGTAAGCGCGCCAACGTTGCCGCACCCAGGCCCAGGGGATGGGATGAAACAATGATGAAACTGGCTCGGTCGGTGCAAGTTTCGTACATTTTCCAATGGGTTGGAAACGACGCGGTTTCATGACCATGAAACTATAGTCCTCACTCTTTTCCTGGATACATGCAAAATATTGACTTCTGATATATCACCTTATTTAATGTCTATTAAACTCATGTTACACACTACTACAGAATCATGTATCAATGCCGGCCCATCACTGTCGGTTTTGTTTGGGCCGGCGATGATGCCGCTTCACTGTTCATGCTCTAACAGGCTCCCAATATTTGGGAGCAGTGGCAGAACCGGTAGTGAATCTCCTTATTATTGTCGGTTCGTCGCTTGAACCGGCAGCCTCTCTGCCGGTTCAAGACACGAACCGACAGTAATAAGGAGATTCACTGTCGGTTCGTGGCTTGAACCGGCAGTGATACGGCTAGGTTTTTATTTAAGCCGGCACTGGCGCGCTCCGAAATGTTCAGACGCGCGCTAGTGCCCACTCAGTACGCCGCCGCCGCCGCGCCTCGCCCTCCACACCGCAGCACGCCTCCGCCCACACTCCACGCCGCCGCCGCAGCACGCCGCCGGCCGCTCCGCCTCGCCCTCCACGCCAGCGTCCTCGCCACGGTACCAAAAGCACTGCGGACCTTCCTCCACGACGTCAAGCACCGCGGATCTCCGTCCACCTCCCTTCACGGTACCATGGTGTTCGACGAAATGCCTATTTGAGATGTTATTTGATATGTGATATGAAATTTAATATGGATAATATATAGATTTGATAGATAGACCGGTAGAGAAAGATAGATAGAGAGGGATAGATAATCTTAGTATATGTTATTTAATATGTGGAAATTTAATATAGATAATAGATAGATATGTAGTGAAAGATAGATAGAGATATAGAGAGAGATAGAAATATAATGTTAGTATATATATAAGTCCTTTAACATAGATGCTCCATGAAATATAATATGAGTATATATGATTGAATATATAGATGACTGGACGTCGTAATCTCCCACCACCGGAAGAAATTGGTTGGAATGGTTATTGTACTTGGATGGGTTTCGATCCGGTATTGCCGGTCATCCTAGGCACGAAAAACCAAAAACCGAGAACTGAACCGAACTAAACGGAACCGAAATAACCAAGTCGATCGATTTCGGTTCCAGGTCCCCGGGAACCGAAATTAGTACGGTTAGTTCGGTTCCAGCACCCTGTTAACCGAAAAAACCTATAATAACCGAATTTGTCGAGGCTCAAATACAACCCAGCCCAAAATCAAACCCTACTATTAAGCACCCTAGCCCTAACTCCAGTTGTGGCTTCCAGCCCTCCACACCCCAGTCGCCCGCCGCCAGTCCCCAGCGGCCCCGCGTCTCTTTCTCGCCCCTCTCCTTCCTCGCCAGTCGCCACAGCGTGGCGGCGCCCCTCCTTCCTGGCCCCAGCGCACGGGCACACCCCTGCTGCAGTCCTCCCCGGCCACCCAGCGCACGGCCGCACGGCGGTGCGGCGGTGACCCTGCTTCTCCGCCCCGACGCGACTAGCCGACGACCCTCTCCTTCCCCACCTGGCCACCTAGCGCACGGCGACGGCGTCCCTGCTTCTTCTCCGCCCCGGCGCGACGACCCCCCTCTTCCCCGCCTCGACGCTCGGCACTGCGGCAGCACCTCTGCTCCTTCCCCACCATGCCGCGACGCGGCGACGACCCTCTGGCCCTCTCCCCCGCCCTGGTGCTGGCTTAGCTAGCGGCATTGTGTTTTTATCTTTATTTTTGCTTGGCAAGATTGTATTGACATTGAAGTTCGGTTAGTTCGGTTGGAACCAAAACCGAACCGAACTAACCGAACCCGAAATTCGTCGGTTCCAAATTGTGACTAACCGATTGGTTCCCAATTTCTTACTAACCGAATTTCATAAGTAACCGAGGAACCGAACTGACCGGTTTCGGTTAACCGAATGCCCAGGCTGAATTGCCGGTAGTACCGCAGAATCATCCAAGCATAGTAAGTTAATCAATATATGTTTCATATGTACGAAACTAGATCATCCAAGTTAATTAACATGTCTTATATGTATTGTAGATGATTGATCGTATTGTTTGGCTAAAAGGAACTTTCGCCTATTTTGGGTTGACAATATGGATGTTCAACTATATCGTGTAGATAATGGTCCAGAATTCCAATGTCGTATTTCATTTTCAATTGTTGTTAGGATGGGTAGTGGTAGTGGTAGTGGTCGTGGCCGCGGTGGTGTTGGCGGTCGCAATGTGTTACAAATCTCAGAGGTGGTGTCACACCCGGTTTTAAGAATAAAACCAGGATCATCATATGTGTACCCAGGAAGTCCACACATACAACAACAGAAAAGGAGAATATCAAAATCAATGCTATATAGCGAAAATATAGATACAATAACACTTACATCAAAGTATGGCGAAATAACACTAATCTTTTTTTCAGGCTTTAACTTCAACTTCACAGGGACTGTTGACTTGGGGTTGCATACGCCTAGCCCTTCTCAGAAAACTCACTAGATCCACCTTCTGTTACTCATCCGGGATTTTTATCCAAAGCATTGAAAAGGAAAGCAGGCGTAAGTACATATCGTACTCAGCAATATGACATGGGGTTCATGAGGCTCAAAAGGTTGACACTGGTTTATAGCGATTAGCTTTTAATGAGTCACAATTTTAGCATTAGTAGCAACAAATAAGTGATGCCCCCAATTAATCACATGAAACTGATAACATGAATAATGAATAGCATTAAAAAACACCGTAGATCAATTATCAAAGTTCCATTAATTTTCATTAGTCTGTGAGTTTTTCGGGTCGCTCGTGTCCGTGAGCACGGCTGATATATCAGTTTTTAACACTTTGCAGAGGTTGTACATATTTACCCACAAGTCGTGATTTACCCTTTCACCCGAGGTGATCAGCCTCTTGACCCACTTCCAAGGAAGGTCGGCAGGGTTCACTATGAAGTTTTTCAAAGGGCTCATTAACAAGCAATAGACATTACGGATCCACGAGCAAGGGGTATACGAGGTTTCCTCGATGGTACACACGCGCAACAGTAGCCACTCTGGCCATACCCCGCAACCGCTCGTCAATGACAACTTTTATGAACTATCACATGCGAGAAAGTAACCCTCATACTTGACTAAAGCCAGAGCCATGTAGCCCTCATAGTTGTACTGTATGTCCTAGGTTTTGCTGACTGATAAGTCCTAAAAGATTACATGTTCTTAAAAATATCTTTTTATTTCTCGTTGCATATTCCATTAATCAAGTTATAGTTCATGATCATAATTACTTAAGCACTAGCATCAAATCTACCCAATGCATAACCATAGGATAACAAAGAATCAGGGTATCAATACAACTAGGATACATAACTATGGTTATCAAGGTAGACACATGCGTATGATTAAAGTGACATTATAATGAGTAGGTAACAAGGATGATCTCATGCTATACTTGCCTTAAACTTGCGCAACTCTCACACCATTAGCTTTCGGTCATCACCTTCTGGTCTTCAGCGCTCATAAGCGGTTCTCGTACTACTCATATCAAGCACCACACATGGGCAAACATACAAAGAACAAAATGCAACTAAGCAACACACCACACGAGAGAAAACAACCAACACTCATAAGCGGTTCTCGTACTACTCATATCAAGCACCACACATGGGCAAACATACAAACAATAAAATGCAACTAAGCAACACACCACACGAGAGAAAACAACATACTAAAGATAAATCTACGTGCTACGATCTAGAGAACGCGAGAAACGACGATTACAGAACTATTGTTAAAAGAAACGACTATTGTGAGTTTTATTATTTTAAGAAATAACTACAAGCTTAGATGATGTTAATTAAGAAAAGTATATGATTAAGTATTAATTCGGACGTAAACACAATTTATTATGAAAGCCAAATTAAACTAATCGAATTTATTTATAAACATGATCACATATAATCTATTAAACGAGTTAAGTTTTTTCGTTGCAAAGCAAATTAGACATGTGAGAGCATCTAAGTATATGGTGCATGTTGAAACTAAGCAAATTATATTCTAAAAGCATATTAAGGTTAGCAATTACTCATATTAATATTGTCAAATAAAACCTCAAAGTATAAACCTATATTGATTTTAATTATTAAACTAATTGCAAACATATTTAATCAATCTAATATTTAACTATACATAGAAAATCATATGACATGAAAAACATCGACACTAACATAAAGATCATATCAACATGAATTTAATGCAACTTAAACGGTGCAAAAAGATATTAAACCTAAATTGGTTTTATTTAATTAAAAAACTATTGGTTAAACATTAATTAAATTAATATTTGGACTAACAAAAATTAATAATTAAGCAACATGAAATACATTAACACTAAGACGTAGAGCGCGACAGTAAGATTCTAACGCAATTTGAACCAACTAAAACAGAGCTAAAACGAATAAAGAACGGACATTACAAGATTGGTGGCGTTTTTTCCTTTTTTTTTAAATACCTCTTCTTCCACCTGCATCCATCCATCCGTACCATGCATCTGTACATACGTACAGATAGGACACAGAGGAGGGGAGGGGAGGCCGCAGGAAGGGCCATGCGCAGGGGCACACGCAGGGTTACTTGTGTCTGCGCTTGGGATATAGCCCGGTCATCAGGCCGCCCGTGTAGCTGCAGCAGCTGCTTCGGTCCGCCAACGAAGAAGGAACATCGATGGTGGCTCTGCTTTACAGCAGCCGGCTGCTTCGGCCCCGAGGGATAGGGCCAGGCTGGGAAGGCCGTGGTGGCGCGAGGTGACCAGAAAACGAAAACAAAGGTTAAGCATGGTGGAGTTCACCGGAAAGTTGATCGGAGAGGATAACACGAACGGAGAACAATGAAACAGACCTTATAGTACAGAAAAGCTCGCTCGGAGAGTTCGCCGAAGTTGACTACACGAGTGATTTCCCAAACTAGAGGCTCCTCTGGCGGTAGTTGAGGTATGCTTTAGCAGGGGTGGATACATATTTATAGGGAGAAAAACTCCCCACATCAACATCAACTAGTAAGGTGGTACTATTTGATGTTGCACCATCCACCTTTACGAGTAGGCCAAATTAATCATCAAAGCCCATTAATAAACAAATGCATGAGTCTTTGAGATCTAGTAGCATTATTGCACATGAACTTTGTGGGCTGATGGAAAATTGGAATTTTTATTATTTATTTTCGGATTTAATTAATTTCTAGATTGAATAAATTCTAGAAAAGTCTAGAATTGATATTTAAGCCACGAAATATATTCCTAAAGCTCCAAAAATTCAGGGAAAATTCACGGAGATACTTTTGAACATAATGAACCCAAATAAAGTATTTGGAGCTCATGAAAGGATATTTTGGAGCATCTAAAAATTAGATTACGCTCACACAAAATGGGAAGAAGGTCCGAAAAAAGCTAGAAAAATTCCCAGAAAGATTTTAGAGACATGTTGCTCAATTGTAAACTCAAGGGAATCATTTGGATCAAGAGACAAAGGATCTTGGGAATGTCGAAACGAAAGATTAAGATTGAGAAAAAGAATTTGATTATAGAAGAAGACAGAGACGAGTCAGAGACCGATAAACGACTAAACGCGTTTTAAAAACTTTAATCACTCACATGCATCAAGACAAGCAATGAACAACCACCACAAAAATTAAATTAAACTATACCAAATTGATTTAGAAAAGTATATAAATTCACTTTTCCTATACTAAATCTGTGCAAATCAAACTAATCTTGGAAATTTTTATATGAACATAGAAATCATTTATTTTATTTAGTGTTTTCTAAGCACAACCCAAAATCTGAAATTTTAGGGTGTGACAGTTGGGAATACAGGCACCCCAACAGGATGTTGCTATTAAGTATGTTTTCTATGCTTGTGCAACTACTTATAGGTAGAGGAGTATGACATGACCTATGCAGGGTGTAGTTTTTAAGTCATTCTGAACCAAGTAATAGATGTATTGGGTTATGACTGACAATATGTTGATGAAGAGCCAACACTAACTAATGCAGGATTTCAAGCAAAGTTGGTTGCGACTAAGAAACGAGACCCACCAACTACTCGACCACCGTTAACCGTTGTTAGTACACCATGTGCTCGTAGGTGTGAAGCAACGGAGAGTGTACTATTTAATACGTTGTTGTTCATCGATGAGGTTTTGGTTACAAGATAGGTGACTTACACTTCACCGAATTGATAGTACTAAATCGTTAAACTATTGTACAATAAGATTGACATTTCAATGAATTTATGTAATATAAATGTTGATGGTTTTTGTAATAATATTGATACCGTCACATCGATATCAAATGGTTCGTTTATTACTGCAAAACAATTATTAAAATGCAAATTGTAAAAATTAAATCACTGTCGGATCAATTAGAACCGACAGTGATCAAAGTTCAGCTAGGCGCCAGGCGGAATCTAAGCGCTGACCCTCAGCCTAGAGCCTAGTCAGGATTAATCGCGCTTAGGCGTTCCTAGGCGTTTTAATTTTTATACATACATATACATATATGTTAATTAAAAGAAAAAATAGGAGATATATGGACCTCAAGTTAAAGAAAGGCCCATAAAAAAGCCCAACAACCCACCCTTCCACCTTATCCATCCAGCCCCTCCCACCCCATCCGCACTCCACCCATCCCCGCGCCCGCACGCCGCCGGTCCTCCCCGCCCGTCTCTTCTTCCTCCTTCGCCACCTCCACCTCCACCGCCGCCTCCTCCCTCCCCGCGCCCACACCCGCAGCCGCCGGTCTCCTCCCTGCCACCTCCACCACCTCCTTCTCTTCCTCCTCCGACGCCCCTGCGACCTCTGCCAGGCGCGCTGACGAGCCGCCGCTGCCTAGGGTCCGCATGCCCCCATAGGCGAGGCAGATGCCCTCCGATTCGCGCCTAGGCGAGCGCCTAGCGGAACCTTGACAATGATATAAAGCATACAATGTCGGTTGGTTAAATAAAACGGCAGTGATGTCTCAAATATCACTGTCGGTTTGTAACACGAATCGGCAGTGATGCTTGAGCCATCACTGCCGGTTTGGCATAACCGGCAGTGATGTGATGAGCTTATCACTGCCCATTTAGTTGTGCCAGTTCAAAATCCGTCAGTGAAGTGGGGTTTTGAACCGACACTGATATACTATTCTGGAGTAGTGACATCTCCATGAAAACTGGCCTAATATAATTCCTATGCATTGCCCCCGTCTTGCCATCGAGTATCATCTAACTGCACATCATAATCAGGCTGACAAAACCAAAAAAATTGGCGTGAAGAATGCGGTTGCATGCCTAGATATGCAACCGTACTAAAATTCTCGACACGACAATGACGTCATATGATAGTCAACGTGGTACACTTTATTGAGGCCTTAAGATGTAAAAACTTTTGGAAAAAACAACATATCATTTTCGTTTGTATTTGACAATTATTATCTAACTAGTATATTTGCTCGTGCTAACGCCACGAGATATATTAAATCCAAAGTTGATTCTATCTGATTTGAAGTACGTTATTGAAATTCAATGAAAAACATATCCGAGCAATTGAAATACAGTTTTTATGAGTTCTAATGATTTACACTATATATTCCCTCTCCCACCTGTTTGTACAAAATATATTTTGCATGAACATTGCAAACAAGATTGTAAAAGATCAATATGTATGTACATCAACCCAATGTACCATCAACAACAATTTTAGCCATGACACAAGACCACATGTATGCGAAACGTTCTGCCGATACACTCTTTATTCATCGTTAAACATAAATTCTTGATGTCGCCTCTCATCTCATGTGTAAAACCAATGAACCAGACATGATCTAACAATACCAACTACAAATCACACGATCAAAGTACAATTATGATCATCATCATATTCCCATGTTTCCAGGAAGTCGCTCCACTATAGCATGAATAATTCCAACGGTAGCGACCAAGCCTCGGATGTTCTCTTGTGTCCAAGAAACCCATTTCTTCGAGCTTCGCTAACTATGTTGCATACGGTTCTTCTGGGAGACGCTGCAAAGTGCATATGTTGTCATTACTTTGTTAGTGAGAAGACTTCAAAAAAAACAATGAAAGAAAAGCTTCAAGAGATCATACTTAGTGGAACTGTATGATTATTTTCTCCATAGCATATATGTTTGGTACTAAATAGCAAAAGCCTAATGATATGCAAAAGAGAACCATTGGGAGGCTGCAAATTTCTAGACAAGGAGAGACGACCCCTACAGTATTATGAATGAAATTATTTCTAAATACCCATTAGCTTAAAGTCAAGAGAATTATTTCTAGGATCAATTAGAACTACCACATCAAAAAAACATGTCATGTAATAACATAATCCTAGAAATGTTCTAGCACAGATCAGACTATTAAACCATAATCTACATGGCAGGCAGCGTATAGTAGTAGTACAGAGACAACAAAAAAATGATTTTACCAAGGGCAGAATTGTCAGTTGCTTTATAGGCCCGATTTATAGCAATCTAAACCCGAGGAACCCGATTTTACAGGCCTCTGGCAGGTTCCAACATGTGGAATCATATCTCGGCTCTCATATCATTTCATAGCTAGATTGCTATTTTTGGAGATGAGGGGATTGAACTTAAGCTCGATAAGCATAGGATAAAGTCACATGATATTACAAACCGAAGTACCTCTACTCTAGGAGGCTTTGAGTTGTCCCACTCTTTTAGTTGCACCAAATACAGCTGCCAAGATTCCCATGTCAAATTTCATCAGCTCGATGTTGCAGCCTGCAGCCTGGCCCCCGGTCATAATGTTGTAGCCTACAACCTGCAAGCTCACGATACAAATACCAAAATACCATTAAAATAAGCAATTGTTTAGCAAATAAGCTACCTACAATTATTTGAATTGGGCGATCGCCAAGAACAAGTTGAGCACCAATATCTTTAGAAACCCTCCTAGCTTGTTGATATTTTCAGGCTTCTACTCGAATCAAATTCTAAGCTCACGTTAAATATGCAGACAGAGGGGTCGAATTCGATTCAGTTCTGTACATATGAATTGATAGTTCGCCACTCACCGACGTGTACCTCGTGTTGCTGTTTCATGCCATGCACCGTGCCGAATTCACCAACAACCGGCTCAGGATTCTGCAGCCAATAGAAAAAAAAGACTGGATTCAATTTCTTGGGGATCAACAGTTTCAGAGATATAAATTTACTGAACATTATTGATATCTAGCGATAGCTACGGTATGAGAAAAACAAAAGAACCAATTATCAGCTTTATGGTTATACAAATAAGACAATTAAAAGAATTTTAAAAACAAGGTGCAGTACACTACTACTGAGACAATAGAGACACTTGAAGATAAAGTGTTGTCCCGTGCCTTTTCACTATAAGATGGCTTCCAACATATAGATGATCTGGAAATAAATAAATTCTAGTAATTTTGAGTTCATATTTAAAAAGTTATACACCTTTGATGGCGTAGCTTTCAACTACCTTTCGTATGTACTGACCACATCTCATATTGGCATTCCATCGAGCACATGGGATGCAATGCATAGTTGTTCACATCTTCTTTGAGGAAAAAAAATAAAGTCATAAATCATATAACTGAGATCCATCTATATGTAAAATTAGGGAAATTAGAACCCTACCTGTAGAACGGGTACACATGGAGAAGAGGTGGGAGGGAGAGGAGGAGATGACGCACCGCTGGGGATGGGTTGTAGAACCGTAGACATGGAGAAGAGGTGAGACGGAGAGGAGGCGATGACGCACCGCTGCAGATGGGCGGCGTCCGAGCTCAGCTGGGTGGCCGGGGGTAGGCGTGTTCCTCACGTGGGCAGGTCGGGCAATCGCATGGGCGGCGCCCCTCGCGCGGCTGAAGGCATCACGCGCACGTCTCACGCAGTCGCGACAGGAAAGAAAACCGCCGAAGCCCATGGTAGCGGGCGACGATGCCAGTTGGGCGGCGCCCCTCGCGCGGCTGGTGGTGTCACGCGCACGTCTCACGCAGTCGCGACAGGAAAGCTGCTGATGCCCATGACAGCGGGCGGCAGTGTCGGTTGATTTGCGCCTGCATCGCCGCCGCCCGACCCTAGGGTTTGTCCGTGG
The DNA here is from genome assembly GCA_022036555.1 of Microstegium vimineum. Classification (NCBI taxonomy): domain Eukaryota; kingdom Viridiplantae; phylum Streptophyta; class Magnoliopsida; order Poales; family Poaceae; genus Microstegium; species Microstegium vimineum. The sequence continues at coordinate 43,650,906 of CM039124.1, read as the reverse complement.
GGAGGAGAGGAGTCCATGGGTCACACAATTGGGAGAGGATTCGTCGGCGCACATGGAGAGTCCGCGTGTGGGGACGATGCGTCAGGGGTCACAAGGGGGTGGGCGAGTGCGTGGGAAATTCCGCGTGGGAGAGGATTTTTTTTTCTCGGTGAGAGTTTTAGAAGGAGAGTGGGAAGCCTGGCTGTGGGGTCAGGGGTGAGATCCAGGCTTCCCATTCTTTTAGAAGATTTCAATTATAGTAGAGATTATAGAGTAATTAGGCTCAAAAAATTCATCTCAGAAATTACAAATAAACTGTACAATTAGTTATGTTTTATGTATATTTATTACTCTATGCATATGTCAAAAGATTCGATGTGACGGAGAATCTCGTAAAGTTTTGAAATTTTGAAGGAAACTAAACAATACCTCAATCTAATCTAATTTATAACCACTACCACTCCTAGATGAACATCCTAATAAGGAGACCACATCTATAAATGGTTAGATGGGCCCAAAACAAATACATCCACAATCTTATAACAACACACATGGGTCAAATTTTCAAAGAGGCCGAATGTCATGTAAAAGACAGTACTGCCATCCATAAGAGTATATCAGTGTCGAGTAATCACAACCCATGATCGGTGGTCCCAATAGATCATATTTGGCCTGATCCGTGCTACAAGAATGAAGAGGGCCACAACACCTAATTAAGATGATCGTTATCTTGCTGTAGCCACTCTAACCTAACTACTCTAACGATCAGGCCGGGGAGCACTCAGCACAAGTATAGCCCTGAAGGCTAGTGACCAGCCGCTGGATCTCTCCGAGTGCCCGGGATCAAGCACCACCTCTAGACCGACATTGCCTGCGCGCCCTATATATGGGCATCTCCTATCTGAAGGCCAGTGGCGTCAATCAATTCCTAATTAAACGTAGTGAGTGGATTAGGTGTTTCTGTATTAGGCTAAATAAGATACTGATAAGTGTATAAGCTCTAATGAGATAAATAGCCATGAGCTTGTTAGGCTATGGAGAACGGGAGAGTTTTAGAGATCATATGTTGCTCTAGTACTGAGGGAGATTCTTGAGATTAGTTCAGGCTTCCAAGATTTTACTCTAATGTATGCAAATAGAGCTTGTAATCAAGTGAGACATTTTCTAGCTAAGCAAGTCGCAAATGAATCCAAATTCACAAATGAATCCAGATTGGGTGGAATGGCATTTTGCCCCGATCTACATTCAGCATTTAATGACTGAAGTTTGTAATCTCCCTGTTTCTTGATGAATGAATGAGCCCCTTTTCGCAAAAAAAAAAAAAAAAAAAAAAAAGTATAAGTTCTAACTGGAAGGTGACCAAATGACAGGGCTACCAAGCCAAAATTTGCATGAAACCAGGTAAAGGCTAATTTTAGCCAAAAGTAACTTATTCTTAGCCCACATGTAGGAGCAACAAAACACTTACGCGGTAGAGTCATTACGAATGTTGTTCTGCTTGAGGAGGATTACAATTACGACCACGTGGAGATTAAGGGATTTAGTAAAACTCTATCTAGTATCTACTAAGGAAAATATCCAATACCTTGGACACATAACAGAGTTAAGTACAACAGTCAATTAAATCCATCGTTCTTAGATTTGTAGTTCTTGGACGTGCAAAGTTGATGAGCCTATCAATGTTGATTCCTTGACCTCTGCCTTAGTATGTTGTTGTTCTTCCGGGTAACTATGTGAAGATTTCTTATGCTCAGCTTTTTCAGTATCATCAGCGACATCGTCAGAATTACTCTCTCTGCTTTTACTCCACAACATGGTGTAAAGACTTCTGACCACCAAAATCCCACCCAAGATGCTTCAAGACAGGGAGAGTGGAAAAGAAAAGTTTATTTCAACGCACTTTTAGTACATCAGTGAATATTGCAACTTTTATCAGCTAAACCCCATATAAAGATGATAAAGAAAAGTAATGGTCAAACGCATGTGCAAAAGACCTTGCCAATAACGAATGCACCAATGGAAAATGCCGGCTGATATTTTCGAAAACGTGCCTTCACACGATGTGACGAGGGAGAGAAAAAAAGGCAGAACTAACTTACTGAGTATAAGATGGCGAGCAAGCTAATGTTGAAGCTGAGCTTCCATTTGGAGAAGTCCCGCTCTGCGACAACTGCGACGACGAACGTTTGCACCGTGCTGAACAGGCACACTGTCAGAGTCACAACCAACTTGTCTGGATAATCCTTTAGCACCGTAGCCTGCACAGTCAACAGACCGATTCAGGACAGCAACTGTGGATGTAGACAGGCATGCAAGAACAGCTCAGATCGAGCCTCAGAAGAATTAGAGAACGCACTACGTTCTTGTTATTTTGGATGCAGACAAAAGCAGCATAGAATTTGAAACACGTGCATGCAAACCTCCAAGATTATCCACAAACACCAGCACATTTCGCCGACCACCATAAGGAATGTCCATTGGATCCATACCCTCCTCGGAACTGCTGCTGGTTTCGAGCCTGCTGGAGCTGGGTCGGACGCGAAGGCATGGTGATGGTTGAGAGGGCTTATTGACGGCCCGGCAAAGAAAGCGATGGTGAAGACTCCAACCAGGCAGAGCGCTACGCCAGTGACCTTGGCTATGCCCGAAGAGCTCCTCAGCTTCACATCCTCCATCCTGGCAAGTGGCAAGCAACATTTCAATCCGGGTGGGGTATATGTAAGAGACAATTCTCTTAATGCCAATGAAAATTTTAACTCTTCTCTCACTACCATCGGAATTTTAAACTTTACTCGCTGCTATTAGAATAATTCACACTTCATTCGTTGCTATTTTCGTCAAAATCTGTTAAGTTTGCTCTTAAGTTGATCTGAAAATGACCATTTTACCCCTCCCAAGAAAATAATGTGAAAATAATAATAAAAAAATCATATTTTTCATACTATCTCGGACAAAGATAATTTTTATATGTAAATTGTATCTTTCAACGAGATTTACAAACTATCTAATTTTGCATTTTTTTTCATTTTAGGTCGTTAAGGTGCTAAACAAATTAAAGAACGTTTTAGCGTACCCGATTAATATACTGCTGAAATATTGTTTATTTTTGTTAGCATTTTAATGACCTAAACTAAAAAACGCAAAACTAGAAAGTTGTTGATATGGTTGAGAGCTACAATTTACATACAACAATCATCTTCATCGCAGATTGTATAGAAAAGATATGATTTTTTTTTCTTATTTTCACATCATTTGCTTGGGAGTGGCAAAATGGTTATTTTCCAGAGCAAACTTGATAGATTTTGATGAAAATGGCAACGAGGGAAGTGTGAATTTTTCGGATGATAGTGAGAAAGTTTTGATGACAGTGAGAGAAGTAAAATTTTCAAGAACACTAAGAAAATCCTCTCTAAATCAGTTATAAATCAGTTACAAAGAATCCTAGCCTAACTGGAATACACGAAATCTCGAATATGAGAATTTCTATTTATGCGTATCTATTTCTTGTCTTCCAAGTAAGATGATGTACTTCCGGTCTATTCTCTTGTTGTGGTGCCGGTTTTGGCCTTTGCGTCGACAAATATTAGAGGTTTACTTTAATTTTTGAAATAATTGCATATAGTAATTTACATACATATTTAGGGGCTATTATTTCATAATGACAGATGTGGTTGATTTTTTAAACAATAGACAATCACTATTTATGTCGATGACAATAATCGGTGCATGAATACTTCTGGAGGAGTGTGAGAATTTCTTGTGTGGATTAGTGTGAAGACTTTTAAAAGGACTGTCAAATTAGTAATGGTAAGAGATAGCTTACTGTCCGTACGGTCTAAAATGCATGGAAGTCACTGTACGCTACTGCAGCTGTGCTTTAGTGGAACTCGCATTTATTTAGTAGTGGTAGGCTAATGATATCGATGATACAACCTCAATAGCACCGCGAAGAAGAAGGTGATGGCTGGCAGTGAGCTGTCTGCTGCAGATGCCACCGTTGCAGAGGTGAACTTGAGGCTGACATGGTACAGATTCACGCCAATCGCAATCCTGAAAAGCAATTTCTTCCACAGGTAATTAAACCAGGGACTAATAACTATTAAACTCGATCTTGATATGACATGAGTATGCCATCGGTGTTTTTTTTTGTTTTGTTTTGTAGCAGTAAGTGAAACTCTGCAAAGATGAGCGCATACCCGATCAAGGCACAAAGGAAGAGCTTCAAGAGCACCCGAGATGACATGATGGGCCGTTGTGCATTTTTCCTTCAAATAAAATCAAAAGGATCTGTATTTCTCAGCAAATCAATCAATATACATAATACTAAGTGGCGTATATATATAATATACATATATAGAGAGAGAGATGGATTGTTACTTTCGTAGAAGAGCTATAGGCAGCAAGATGAGGGAGCCAACTGCCTGGCGATAGAAAGCAGCTTTGGATATCACGAACATGCCTGTGTAGATCAGCTGTACGATGATGGCGACGTAGTAAGGCTTCATACTTGCCTCCATGATAGATCTGCAAGGTAAGTGATGGCAAGGCGTGTGGTGTTTGTGGGTGTGTTCAGTGTGTGTGACAGAAAGATAGAGAGAGTGCGGTGTTTGTTGGAGAGCAGTGCGAGTGTGTGAGAGAGAAAGAGAGAGACAACCGGATTAGTTTGTCCTCTCTGTAATATGCGTTTGGTGTTCGTGCGTGTGTTCAGTGAGTGTGAGAGGAGAGCCTCATTAGTTCGTTGCCTCTCTGTAATATGCGCTCATCTTTAGTTTCTCTCCATCGGTTATGGGATCCGATTCAAGCAGGGAGTGCCGTCCTTGGCTTGCATGGGAATTGAATCGGTCAACAACGGTTTGGACCCAGCTGCAGTCTCGGTGTTTCAGGAGTAGTCAGGACTCAGGAGGACCCTCGTGTATTCCTCCTGTATAATTGCTATAAAAAAACTAGACCACGTTACCAACTAGGAATAAACGTGTGCAATGACTACATAATTAATTATCCTGAATTCCTGATAGCATTAGGTGGAGCTCTCTACTTCTTGGAATGACATTCATATCTTGGAAGTGATGAGGAGTACCCCTGTTTACAGTAGACTATTAGTTGATGAAGTGTGGGCCATGATCCAAGCCTTTTGCACATTATCTCTTGGATCAAACAGTGATATCATCAAAGGTGAAGATCAACCAAATATGTGTTTTTTAATAAGGAATATTCCTTCCATATAGGAATTAGATGACGTTTTGGATAGCGACGCGGTCTCCAAAACACAACTTTAACCTCTTGTTTTTATAAAAATATTTATGGAATAATAATATATACATACTTTTATGAAAGTATTTTTTAAGACAAATCTATTCATATAATTTTCACATTTGCAATCTCAAAAACATAAAAATTATTGATGATTTATATTCTCGGCCTGTTCGTTTGACAGGATTATACACTGTTCTGGCAGGATTATGCACTGCTGGCTGATTTCTTATGAGAGAAAAATACTGTTCTGACCGCATTTAAGCCGGCTGAAAAGTCAAGCGAACAGTCTGAATTGTTTGACTTAAAACTTGTCCAAAACGTCATCTAATTATTCCTATATAGTGGGAGTATGTGCTTGTTTGTATGTTGACCAGAGGAAGGCGGTGGAGCTCTAGGGAGAAATCCAAGGGTCAAGCGACCCATAGGGGTGTTGTCTGATCCTGACATGTGGGATCCACTCTTCTGGAGGAAAGCTTGGTCCACTTGTGATTTGTTGTTTTCACTTACTTTGGTCACTTGGTGCTGGGTGATTTAGCTCCAACAATGCTTAGCATTAACATGACTACGATGGTAGTACACTAGACACAAGATTTATATTGGTTCGGGATCATGTGAGGTGTGTCCTAGTTCAGTTGGGGGTGATGATGTTTTTCTTATATTCGTATACTTGGTTACAGGGGTTGTTGGTTCTAGCTACGTAGTAGATGGGATGAAAAGGAATGAGATAGACCCCTATGCAATCGACTTAACATACTGGTTACCAGTTTGTTACGCAATATATATAGATTGATTCTATGCTATCCTCTAGATATGTCAGCTTCGGATACTCTCGACATACCTTGATATTCGAGTCGGTTGTTCTGTTCAACCCCCGCGGGTCTTTTTCACCGATAGCTAGTCGTATCTAAATATACGGGCGGTGCGCGCAGGTACCCCTAGCCATATGTACGAAACTAGCCTCCAAAGGGACTTAATGGCAAAAGACTAAGATGTGACTCAGTGTAGTCATATCCTACACATATTAATTAGCCTGAGTTTAGAGTTGTCGTGATGTTTCTTAAGAAAAAATTTATTATTAAAGTATATTCAATGACCTATCTATAGATATTAATTATATATTATAAATAATTATATATAATTGGTTAAAGTTAAAAAAACTTAAATTCTCGAGAAGTAAGAATGACTTTATTTAGGGATAAAGGGAGTATATCCTTAACAACTAAGTTAGGACTAAAACCACCATAGTCTCATGACAACACACTTGGGACAAATGTCACCAAATGGAAGGGCTACAAAGCCAAAATTTGGCACCATACCAAACCAAATTAAGGCTAATTTTGGTATAAAAAAAAAGATAGTCAAGATTTGACCTTGCATTTTTAGCCACACTTAGGAGCAATCAAACAAGGCAACTTTATGCGGTAGTAGTAGCATTGGGGATGTTGTTTTGCTTGAGGATTACAGTTACGACTTCATGGAAACTAAGGATTTAGTATACTGCTTGATCTACTATCTACTAAGAAAATTATTCTTATTTTTTATACCATACATAACGGAGTTTAGTACATTAGTCAAATCCATCGAACTTAAGATTCATAGTTCTTGGACGTGCAAAGCTGACGAGCCGGTCAACGTTGCTCTTTCGGGTAACTCTCAACAGATTTTTTATGCTCAGCTTTCTCAGTATCATGAGTGACGTCGTCAGTCTTAACCTCTTTGCTTTTACCCCAAAGCATGGTGTAAAGGCTTCCGACCAGCAAAATTCCACCCAAGATGCTGCCGGAAAACAAAAGTATATTTCAGCGCAATATCACCACTATATATAGCCAGCTGACAGCAAGTTTATTATATATGATTTACCTGCCGAGGTGAACAATCTCTCCGAGAAAGAACGATGAGCAAAATATTGTGAACACGAAGCAAAGGGGGGTCGAGGCGGCGAAGAACATAGGGCCTCTCATCTCTATGCACCAAGTTTGCAGGTAGTAGGACACTCCCGTCACCATAATACCCTTAAGCATGTAACCAGTCAGATGCGTGCCGTAAAACTCTAGAAGCTTTGGCCACGGTATTCACTAACCATCGAGGCCGATCATCATATAATAAAAACTAATGTATTGACAGGTTGGACATGAAAAATACTGCCAAAGTAATCTTTTTTTTGGAAAAAAGTAGTAGTCCTGAATAATAAAAATAATAAATAAAAGTAATTGTCAAAAGTGTGTGCCAAAGACCATGCCAATAATGAATGCACTAGTGGAAGAAGAGGACTGAAAATTTCATGTCCCTCCACACGTGGACGAGGGAGAAAAAAAAAAGGCAGGACTTACTGAGTATACAATGGCGAGCAAGCTGACGTTGAAGCTGAGCTTCCATTTGGAGAAGTCCCGCTCCGCGACCACCGCCACAACGAACGATTGCACCATGCTGAACAGGCACTGAGTGACAGTCACAACCATCTTATCTGGACAATCCTTTAGAACTGGAGCCTGCACAGACAGTCACAAGAAAACAGACACAGATTCAGCAATTGCAGTTGTGGATGCAGACAGGCATGCAAGAACATTACTAGCTCACAATTTTGAGAATGCAAAGCGTCCTTGGTTTCTGCCTGGTAAAGAAAAACATGCGAACCTGAAAAATTATCCACAAACACCAGCACATGTTGGCGACCACCATAAGAAACGTCCATTCCATCCATACCCCCTTCGGAACTACTGGTTTCGAGCCTGCTGGTGCTGGGTCAGAGGCGAAGGCACGGTGATGGTTGAGAGGGCTTATTGACGGGCCGGCGAAGAAGGCGATGGTGAAGACTCCAGCCAGGCACAGCGCTACGCCAGTGACCTTGGCTATGCCTGAAGAACTCCTCAGCTTCACATCCTCCATCCTGGCAAGCAAACATTTCAGTCTGGGTATTTATACATCAATAGTAACCAGCTGTCCGGGTTCCTTATGTTATATACAGACATTGAAGTTTGGACTCTTGTCTATCAATCTTCCTTTTACTAATTATTAGAAAACATCCTAATTCAAAATATAAAGTAAACCCTAATTTCATATCTAAATTACACACATCTGTCTTTATAAAAGATAATTCAAAATAACCCATAGATTTGTATCTAAATTGCCAACCTTTGGCATTGTAAAAGATTATTCAAAATAATTCCTAAATTTAAATCTAAATTAACCACATATGACATTATGATTTATGAAATATAATTCAAAATAATAGCATACCCACCCAGACAATTAAAAAATAACTCCTAAATTTACATCTAAATTAACCACCTTTGCCATTATGAATGATAAATTAACCAGCTCATATTCAAATCATGCACCTCTATCATTGTAGAAGATAATTTAAAATAATCCTTAATATTTTATAAATTATACACATCTTCTATTATGAAATATACATAATACCCTTAAATTGTATTCAAATTACCCATAATATATGTGATTACAAATGTTAAATACAATACGAAGTGACACCTTTTAATTTATATCTAAATTATCCAGCTTAGTCGTTATAATTGGTACGACCTCAAGTACCGCCAAAAAGTTCAATAATATGTATATAGAAAAAGCTTTGTTTAAAATGCATGCAAATCACTATACTTTACTATAGTGAGGTTTTAGTGGAACTCGCATTTAGAAGGGCTACTGTTCTTGGCTAACGATTCCGATAGCCTTGAAGATTCGGCGGGGATTGTCCTCGTGGGATAGGCATAGGCAACTATCATGTGTATACACATTCATCTTATGCATGAGATAGTTGTAGATTTCCTTTCCAGTTACTTTTAAATTAATGAAGCAGTTCTCGTACGTTAAAGATTAAGTATGGACATGTATCAAGAATCTATAACGGTGACTACATACAGCTCTGCCATAAGCAATGTTCACAATTTTGCCGAAATTTCATGAAAATGTCACGAATATCGGTAATTTCAGTGTTGCTCGAAAGAAAAAATCCGAAATGTTGTAATACACTAATACATGTGCTATATGTATAACTCTAGATTCATATTCCTTTTGTCCCTGAAAGAATCAATTTATAAAATCTGTGTCGGTTAAACTTTTTTTTTACTTTGACTAATTTTATAGAAAAATATAACAACTATGATTTAAAATGAGCACCATGTGAAAAATATGCTCTATAATAAATCTAATGATACTAATTTGATACTATTAATTTTATTTATTTATTTAGAAATTTGGTTAAAATTCAAAATGTTTGACTTAAGACAACTCTATAAATTTATTCTTTTAGATATAGAGGGAGTATTTTATATTGTTGTATTGCATATTCTTCTACTAAAGAGATGTGTATAGTCATAAATCATGCTAGTATTTGTGTTTAGATCTATATTTTTAGAAAAAAAAACATATTCCATGTACAAGTCTTTAAAACAAAATTGGTGAAATTTTGGCCGAATTTCAATAATTTCATATGTGGCCGAAAATTTGTAATACCAAAATTAAAAACCCTGCCTATAAGGATCATCCACTGTTTTGTGTACAACCTTAGTAGCACCGCCAAGAAGAAGGTGATGGCAGGTATTGTGCCGTCTGCTGCAGCTGCCACAGTTGCAGAGGTGAACTTGAGGCTTACATTATACAGATTCACGCCGAGTGTAATCCTGAAAAAGCAATTTGGATCCACATCTAGGAGTAAATTATTAGGAACTGCACTGAACTCATGCATGTTTCTGCTTGCTGCACCGATCTTATCTTCTTTTTAATATAAGATAAGATCGGTTTGAAAACAAATAATATTGCACCGATCTTATCTTCTTTTTAATAGAATTATCAGTTCTCCTGTCTGATCCGTTTGAAAAAAAATATATATTGCACCGATATCGGTTTCTTCTTTTGTTTAATTTGCAGGAATTAAAGACTGCAAAGATGCGCGCATATACCCGATTAAGGGACAAAAGAAGAGATTGACGAGCACCCGAGATGACATGATGGGTCGTACATTTTTCCTACAATTATAATCGATGGAACATACATTTATTTCTCAGATAATAAAAAAATGCATGCAGATAATACAATACGATGTGGCATATGCATATAGAGAGTGAAGAGAGAGAGAGATTGATGCCTTTTCTTTCTATATATAGCTACCTATTGCAGCTGGTGGTGTGTTGATGTACCTTTGTAGAAGAGCTATAGACACCAAGAGGACGGAGCCAACTGCTTGGCGATAGAACATATAGACATAGGTGTTGATCCCCTGGTTGAAGGCTGCCTTGGATATCACGAACATACCAGTGTAGATCAGTTGTATGATAATGGCGACGCAATAAGGCTTCATACCTGCTTCCATAGCCTCTCCAAGTGACGACAAAGGACAGGTGTGTGTGAGAGAGAGAGTGAGAGACAAAGGGCAGGTATATGTTTTGGGAGTGAGAGCCGAAGACGAGGGAGCGGAGCGGCTAGGGAGAGTGTGTGTTTATTTGGGGTCTGTTTGGTTCGTGCCCCAATCTATCATGCTATACTTTCGGTAAACTGTGGTTGTTAGAGAAAGTTCGGCAAACAAAATTGAAACCAAACTTGTGGCAAAGTCTGGCAAGAAAATGAGTCTATGACGTGTGAAACACACTACTAAGAAACTGTGGCACGTCGAAGTTGTGACAGCGAACCAAACAGCTGCCAGAATAATTGTGACACGACTAATCTGTGGCATGGTAAGTTTTCGTAACCAACAAAACAAGCCCTGATATCAGGTATATTCGTTGCCATAATGGAGCAGTGGAATATGGGCTCGTCTTTAATTTCTCTCCATCGTTTGTGGAATCTGATTCAAGCTGACACATGCTTGTTGCCGGGTAGTAGGTGTATCGGCAGCAGCAGCAGTCTCCATGCGAGTTGAATCGCGATCAGCAACAGTTTCTCGCCTCTGCAATGGAATCATCACCTCGACCCCAGAGCGTGTTCATCACATCAGGGTCAAGCACGCGCACGCACGCCACTCATGAGTGAAAACCGTGCAACACTGCTCCAGGTGCCTGTGCAGGCCGCTGCGCAGTGCGCGCGGCAGGGGCAGTTCGGCGCGGCTGAGCGACGCGGTTGCATGGCCGGCCGGCCGGGTTGACCTGGAAGCAGCGTCACCGGTCGGGAATGTGGTACAGTGCCATGATTATGATGTAACAACCTGCGTTCCTATCCGGGAACCTGATGCAATCTCGTTATCATATCACGTACAGTAACAAAAATCCTTTCTCAAAACAAATTAGTATCGCATTTTTTTCATCCTCGTTCACAACCCAGTCCTGGAAGGTAGTAGCGGCTTGCACGCGAGTTGAATCGGTCAGCAACGGTGGTGTGCGTGGAGTTAGACCCAGCTGGAGTCTTTGTGCTGAGAGTAAAGCTTCCTATAAGGTTCCTTAGTAGCCTTCTCAATCTCACAGTCCACTTGTCCCTCTAACAAAGTTTCTTTGTTTTTATGTCTAATCCAAATTTAAACTTATAGTCCGCTTCAAATTTCTCTCTCCTCTAGTCTTACCTTAACATTTAGGCAGGTTATAATCTCCTATTATATTTGCTATCAGGTGTACTATACCTATAGAGTTCACACATGCACACACCATGCCAACCAAATACTTCCACCTCCAAGCATGCCACCGTAGACGCAAGAACTTCTTGCTTGCAATCAACCACAATGGCCAGACGTTTACCGAGGAGGAGGCAAAAGCGGGGGTTGTATACTCGTATTACAACGCGATCCTTGGATCGTCTTTCACTCGTTCGCACCGTATCAACCTCTCTGCGCTTGACCTGCCAACCTTGGACCTTTCCTCGCTTGCCTTGCCCTTCTCGGCCGACGAAGTGGCTGCCATCGTCAAAGAGACGCCCTCGGATCGGGCACCTGGGCCAGATGGTTTCAGTGTCGGCTTCTTCAAAATTGCCTGGGCCATCGTCGGCCGGATGTGGTGAGAGCGTTCCAGGCGCTCTGGGACATGGATTTCAGGAATTTCAACAATCTGAACGAGGCGGTCATGGTGCTACTACACAAGTCCCGTCGCCGTCGGGACTCAAGGACTATAGACCGATTAGCCTCGTTCATTCCTTTGGCAAGTTCTTCGCAAAAGGGCTTGCACTTCGGCTGGCTCCCCGGGTATCGGACTTGGTCATGGCCAACCAGACGGCTTTCATCCGCGGCAGAAGGATACACACGAACGTCAGGACGGTACAGTTGACCTGTTGTTGGCTTCATGCCAGGCGCCACCCGACGGTCCTTCTCAAGGTGGACCTCGTGAAGGCCTTCGACACAGTGTCTTGGCCTTTCCTGCTGGAGGTCCTCGAGTGCATGGGCTTCCCACTCGCTAGCGTGACTAGATCTCATCCTTGCTTACCACTGCCATGACGAAGGTGTTGGTCAATGGCCGACCTGGAAGCCGCATCTACCACGCTCGGGGCCTGCGACAAGGAGATCCGCTCTCACCGCTCATCTTTGTCCTTGTCATGGAGGTTCTAAATGCCCTCATCCGTGAGGCCGATAGGCGGTCACAGCTCACACCGCTTCCCGGGAACGTGATCAAGTTTCGTGCCTCCGTCTACGCCGACGACTTGGTCATCTTCCTCGCCTCGCGCGCCCTCGACTTCTCCTGCATCCTGCAAATCTTGGACCTCTTCGCGGGGGCCTCGGGCCTTGCTACCAACCTGGACAAGTGCACGATTACCCCCGATCCGTTGCTCGGAAGATGAAGTCGCGGAGGTGCTGCGAGAGTTCCCATGCGGAGTGCATCCGTTCCCTGTCACTTACCTCGGGGCGCCGCTGTCGGTCACCAGAGTCCCTCGCACGCAAGAACAGCTGCTCGTCGACAAGGTGGCGGCTAGAATCCCCACTTGGAAGGGGGGCTGCTCCCGGCCATGGGCAGGGCGGTACTGGCGCGGACTACGTTGTCCGCAATTCCGGTCCCTGTGTCCATTTGCTGCGCGCTCTCACCATGGGTCGTTGCTGAGATTGACCGAAGGAGACGCGCGTTCTTCTGGACAGGCACCGAGGCGGTGGCGGCCAGGAAGAGCCGTGTGGCATGGACTGTCGCCTGCTCTCCCAAGGGACTCAGAGGCCTTGGGCTGCCAAACCTCAAGTTCCTCGGCTTTGCGCTCCGCCTCCGCTGGGAGTGGCTCAGGCGGACAGATCCTGACTCCCCCTGGGCAGACCTTCCCTGCACGCTGGAACGATAAGTGCGCGCCAAGTTCGAGGCTTTGACGCGCATGGACGTGGGCGATGGTGCCCGCGTGCATTTCTGGACAGACAATTGGTTGCCGGAGGGACCAATCTGCTCCTTTGCTCCATCACTCTTCATGGCGGTGGGTTGTCGCCGTAGGAGGCGTTCCGTCAGGGACGTGCTGCTCAACAGACGATGGACGAGGGACATCACGGGGGCACTCACTGCTGCCGTGTTGTCCGAATACGTCGCGCTCTGGGACACGCTGGAGGGCGTCCAGCTCCAACCTGGCGTCCAGGACCGCTTCATCTGGAAGTGGACCACCGGAGGGGAGTACTCTACCGCGTCGGCGTATAGCAGCTTCTTCGATGGCATCGCCCTGTTGCCCAGCGCAAAAGAGTTATGGCGAGCTTCCACCCCGCCCAAGGTCAAGTTCTTCTTTTGGCTCTTGCTTCACGGACGTCTGTGGACCGCTGACCGCCGCCGTAGGCATGGCCTACAGGCAGGCGCGGACCGCGTCTTGTGCGACCAAGATATTGAGACCTACGACCACCTGCTCACCTCATGTGTCTTCACTAGGGAGGTCTGGTTCCGCCTCCTCAGCGTCGTTGGCCTACAACGCCTGGCCCCCGATGCCACATCCACAGTGGCCGACTGGTGGCTAGGAGCGAGGTCCACGGTGTCGTCTATCTTTCGGCGCGGGTTCGACTCTCTGGTGTTGCTGGTCTCCTGGGTCATCTGGAAGGAGTGCAACCGGAGAACTTTCGACTCCATTCACGTAACCACGACGGAGGTACTTCGCCTGGTCCAGGAGGAGGGGGAAGACTGGATTGTCGCCGGGTTCTCCAAGCTTGGCCCGCTGTTCGCGGCGACATCTTAGCCGCTGAACCCCCCACCTCGGTCGCACAATTGTCCTCTAAAGTTAGTACACCTCATTCGCTCCACCGTTAGAGCCGGTGCTTTGTGTCCTATGTTTGCTTGTCGTGCACGTGGCATCTCACCGTGGTGCGCAACCGACCATTGTATTAAACTCATTTTTCCCTTAAAGCAATACACGCCAATGCGTGCTCTCGAAAAAAAAAATGTGCGGCTCCATGCCACTACGCCAAAGAGTAGGGTTCTGTCGGACCTTAGTTGACTGTGTAGACATATGTGCTCTTTCCGTCACAAAATAAGTATACATCTCACCTCTCGAAAAGTCAAAATGTTTTAGGTTTGACCAAATACTATAAAATAGGGCTCTAGCGCACCCTGAGTTGAACAAGTATTCTAGAATACACTAGGTATTTTTAGAGTCTGGTCGTTTAAATTGCACCCATGCTTTGTATAGGAACAATAAATCTCAAATCTACGCTTTTATATAGATGACCACATAGACAAACACTTGGTTAAAGGTGTAAAAACATATGCCCAACGAATGGTAGCCTGTAGCCAAACTTGAGAAACTTCTTCTTTCTCGTGTCTTCTTCTTCTTTCTCGTGTCTTCTTCTTCTTTCAATCACTGAAGAATAAGAAAGATCAATCTTAAACTTAGACTCCCTAGTCCTTCATTGTGGTGAGATCTAGTTGTAACAAAATGGAGAATAGACTGAAGAAAATTATTCGATGGCGGCAATATAATCTCCACCTTGATATCGCTTTCCGAAAAAACAACTCTCCATGTCAGTATGCCGGGGATGTTGCTAACACTATCGTTGCTCTTATTTTCAATAGAGCCACCATGAAGAAAACGAATCTACCATTCCCCTCGCTGTTGCCGGGGAAGAGGAAGAGGAGATAAATTCACAATACCAAAAAATTTGGCATGGAGAGACTCTAACCTAAAGGACTTGATATACTAGAAAACTTATTAAACCGATGGATCCCTACTCCCTCTGGTCTCCGGCGAGATACTAGAGGGGGACGAGCGGTGGTGGAAGCAGCAGCGGCGGCGCTCGGTGAGACACTAGCTAGGACGAGGCGAGTCTTGTGTCATGTTCCTTTACATTACACATTTAGTTGATTTCTTCCAATGGACATAGTGCCATGTTCCTTTACTTCACATCTAGTTGATTTCTATCGGGTGGACCTAGTGTGATTCAGACATTTCGTACGAATACAAGAAGAGCAACGTCATTCTATCCGACTGAACTAGGGCACCTACGTGCCTGAACCTGCAAACCTGTCGTAGAAATCTTATGTCTCATATTCTACCATCTCATTCATCTTACGGGAGTAGTATTTTTTTTTCTTACGAGTACTTGTTAGGTGTTGCTAAAGCTAACTTCCGACATGTTCATGAGGTGACGGTCAGCATACTGTTAGCCTAAACTTTTAAACGGACTAAATGCTTAGCTATTTATTCGGGTTAAATCTATTGGTGGGGGTGGGTGGACCGCTACCACCTCTAGGACCATAGAGACGCTTGAGCCCCTCGTGATTTCGTGATTTTTTAGGAAGAAAAGAAAAGAAGGGAAAATGAAAAAGAAGAGAAAGAATGAAGATGAATTTTGCACAACGACGACATTCTTGACGCTTTTTTGAGGTAAAAAAACCGGGCTAGGCATGGTTGTGTGAAAAGCCTAATCATCAGCCACCAACGCGGACTCGGCTGCCGAGAGACCGTAAGACTACCCACTATGTTGCAGGAAGTCGATGCCTGAATGCCAAAAAGAAAGTCCAAGCACCGGGGTTAAAAGTTGCAGGTGTCGATGCTTAAAAGAAAAAAAGCTAGCATCGGGTCATGTTGGTGCCTTGATGCCAAGTCTTTGACACGCACAGAAGAGGACAGGGGAGGTAGAACAAAAGTCTGAGTTGTTGGATTATTTTATTTGCTTGCTAGGTCTGTGTCGATGCTCACACATTGTGAGGCCAGCAAACTGACATGCACGAGGTACTTTTTCTGCCGATGCTAAACCTTGTGGGTAGTCTAAGTATGGGAAGACTACTTGCCGACCTAGGTGGAGGGCAGCATCCCACGGAACCCTAGGGGCGATTATTTGTTGCCACGTGAGTTTTAGAGAATTGAGTCGAATTCAATTATATTGTTGGGCCTTTGGAGACTGTTTTCGTGTACTAAACAACCAGCCGAAGTCCCCATGCTGGCTTGAACCAGTCGAACACCGTCCACGGACCATGGGGGCACCAGCATTGGCGGCATCCAAAATTGGCGACATCAGTGTATCCAATGCTTTTTTAAGTAGAAAAAAGTCATAGCTGCTAAATCAATTATGTTAATTAAAATCTAATTGCACCATCATGTTCATTGATAATAAATTCTTTAAAATAAGACCCCACTTAGATGCATTTTGATAAAATGTTTAACGAACATTTATTCCATGTTAAATATGTATCCCTTTAAAAATAATCATAGAACATCTTATTAACACTGCACAAACATCACAGTTTTTACATGTAGCTCAGAAAAATATAGAAAAAAGTAAAACATGAAAAAAAAATAAAAAGAACAAAAAGAAAAGAAAAAACATGAACAAATAAGGATCAAAATAATTTATAAAAATAAAAAGTCTATGGATAATAAATACCCCCTTCATCCCAAATTGTATGTTATTCCAAGAATCTTAGAAAGTCAAACCATCTCAATTTTAACCAAACTTACTTGATAATATAATAACATTTATAATGCTAACTAAGCATCATAAGATTCTTTGTCAAATATATTTTCATAGTATATATATTTTATGTCATGAATCTTTATAATTTTTTCTATAATTTTGGTGATATGTTTGACTTTGTAAGATTCTTGAAATGACTTACAATTTGGGATGAGGGAGTATAAGAATTAAAAAAAATAAAAACATACGACACATCAAAGTCAAAATTTACAAGGTGAGGAAAAACATAAAAAAAGAAAAAAAGAAAGAAAAATAGATCTACGTTGGACACTCCATCGGAGTCGGAAATCGTCCGTGCCCCAGTCGTTTGGCTCTGGGCCGTGCTTTCTACGGATGCCGGATGGGCCACGCTTGTACATTATTGGTTCATCCCTGTTGGGCTGATTGGGGTACGACTTCTGGCCGACTCGTTTTCAGTACGTGTGTACGTACCCCGGACCGTCTCGGACACGACACATCAATCCATCCTTATATATTTGCAGACGCACAAAAGAAAGCAACCACACGATCGAACGTAATAACCGCCGCCGGTGATCAAACAACCCCATCATCAACCGACCCGCTCGCTGTACGCACCCAGCCGCCGGTCGACATGGTGCTAGCGCAGCTGGCCGGCAGCATCTCCGGCACGCTGAACCGGATGCACAGGGCGACGGTGGTGGACGAGAAGGTGCTGAACGACTGCGTGAACGAGATCTCGCGCGCGCTGCTGCAGGCCGACGTCCGGTTCGAGACGGTGCGGAGCGTGCAGGCGAGCATCAAGAGCGCCGCCAACCTGCAGGCGGTGGCGGACGGCGCCGACAAGCGCCGCGTGATCCAGCGCGCCGTCGTGGGCGAGCTCCGCCGGATGCTGGACCCGGGGAAGCCGTCCTTCACCCCGAGCAAAGGGAGGAAGCCCGCGAGCGTGGTGATGTTCGTGGGCCTGCAGGGGTCCGGGAAGACGACGACCTGCGTGAAGTACGCCGACTACCACCGGCGGCACAGGGGGTTCAGCCCGGCGCTGGTGTGCGCCGACACGTTCCGCGCCGGCGCGTTCGACCAGCTGAAGCAGAACGCGGTCAAGGCCGGGATCCCGTTCTACGGGAGCCACAACGAGTCGGACCCCGTGCGGGTCGCAGTCGCCGGCGTGGACCGGTTCAGGGAGGTGGACGGGTGCGACCTCATCGTGGTGGACACGAGCGGGCGGCACAGCCAGGAGGCCGCGCTGCTGGAGGAGATGCGGCAGGTCGCGGACGCCACAAGGCCTGACCTGGTGGTGTTCGTGATGGACGCCAGCATCGGCCAGGCCGCGTTCGAGCAGGCGAAGGCGTTCCGGCACAGCGCCCCCGTCGGCGCCGTCATCGTCACCAAGATGGATGGACACGCCAAGGGCGGCGGCGCGCTTAGCGCCGTCGCGGCCACGAAAAGCCCCGTCATCTTCATCGGGACCGGCGAGCATATCCCCGACCTCGAGCCCTTCGACGCCAAGTCGTTCGTGAGTCGTCTGCTAGGCATGGGAGACCTGTCCGGATTGATGGACAAGTTCAAGCATGCAATTCCTGCTGCCGGAGAAGATGAGTCGTCATCGGCGATTCAGATTCTGGAGGAGCTGATCAAAAAGGGAAGCTTCACGCTCAGAGATCTAGGCAAGCTGTTCCGGGCAGTGCAGAGCATGGGGCCTCTCGGGCAGCTCCTGTCTATGATGCCTGGACTGATGGGCGACAAGTTTAATGAGAAGGAAGGGCAGACGAAGATCAAGAGGTACATGACCATGATGGACTCCATGACTGCCGTGGAGCTCGACGGGACCAACCCGACGAAGCTGATGAACCAGTCACGCATCTACCGGGTGGCTCGAGGGTCCGGCAGGCTCGTCAGGGATGTGGTGGACATGCTGGAGGAGCACAAGCGAATGGCCAAAATGATGAGCAAGTTGGGAAACGTCAACGTCAAGCAACCCAACCAGATAAATCAATTGGTCAATGCCATCCCTCAGCCTCTGATGAATCAGTTTGGTGGCAAGTTTGGGCTGCAGAATCTCATCAAACAAATGGGCGCCCAAAGTCGATAGATGACCTATATAATTAAACCCTTTCAAGTCGATCGAGGGCACCAGCCGTGTTAGTCTTACAAATGCATGTATGGGTATATAATAGATAGACTCGGTCTTGTGAGTACAACGCCTAGCAAAACTTGAGTAGAGTCGATCGATGACGCTCAGATTCGTTTAACGCTTAGAGATCTAGGCAAGCTGGGCTCGTTTTGGCTTATTAGGATAATAATAACGACCTAGCTTGGTTCGGCTCGTTATCCTAATGAGCCAGAAAGTCAGCTCGACTCAGCTCATTAAAAGCTCAAGCTGACTCGTTAAGCTCGCGAGCTAGGTAAAAAAAATATAAATTATAATATTTGTATTTATCTAAATCAGATCGAAAAGTATTTTACATGATCCAATGACTATAATATTTTACTTTAACTCAATCCTACAATAATTGGTTCACAATACAATTTTATCATAATTGGATCATAAAAACTACACCTATAAATTATTTTAATTAATTACAGAAAAATACAGATCTAGATCTATAACAAAAAACTTTGTACTAAATCTAGAGTACCATATTATATGTTAATTGTATAGATTTACTCATGTGGCGTCAAACAAAATTGGATTTTCTATTTTACAATTTTTTTGAGTAACTATGATTGGTCCAACTTAAGATTTTTTGACTCTTCAAGATTCTTGAAATCTGTTATAATTTAGGATGGAAGGGAGTAGTCGTTTGACTTTTTTAACCTAAAGTTTAACTATGTAAAATATCACTTCTTTTGTTGTGGCTTATTTATTTAATAAATGATCTACAAAAATTATTTAAATTTGACTATGTTTACACAATTTTTTTGAATAAGATGAGTGGTCAAACTTACGGTTAAAAAAGTTAAACGAATTATAATTTAAAACGGAGGAAGTAATATTTTAATTAGTATTTCTTCTATCTCTGAAAGAATCAATTTCTTGAATATGTGCTAGTCTTTAACTAAATATAACAACATCTCTGACTTAAAATGAGCACCATGTGAAAGTATATTCTATAATAAATATAATGATACTAATTTGATACCAAATTTAATGTTTTTTTTCTAAAAATTTGGTTAAACTTTAAAAATATTAACTTAAGAAAACTCTAGAATTCTATTGTTTCAGGGACATATGGAGTATATTGTTTTGTAAAAAAAATGAAAACGGGAAAAGAAGAACTGGAGGAAGAAACAGACAGATGATAATCAGGGCACTCACAATGCAGACTCTATCATAGAGTCTAAATCTATTTATTACCTCGAATATTGTAGACTTAGAGTCTAAATAAGAGTTGAAGTCTTATTTTTTCATCATCTCTATTCAATAAATATACTGTCACATCAGCAAAATGTCATTAATAAGTAGTAATAAATAGTCTTGGACTTTATAATAGAGTCTTGCATTGTCACATAGTGGAAGAGTGGGAGTTGGTCACTTGTTCTAGTACAGTTGTTAGAATAAACCCTCCACTGTCAGAGACCAATGAACCTCTCTCATTAACGAAAAAAAGGCAGAACCTTTCTGGGTGCTGGCCGCCACCCGCATTCCGTGACAGTTCCTCGTCTTCATCCTCTCCGCCTGCTCGCTTCCCCAACCCACTCACGCTTCCGCTGTGCCAGTCTCCGGATCGCACCAACCCTCTCCCTCTCGTCGGACGGCGATGCAGGTCGGCGGCGCCGGTGGCGGCGGAGGGGACTCGGCGGACTTGCGGGGCCGCCACCGGATCCAGGCCGAGCTCAAGAAGCTCGAGCAGGAGGCGCGCTTCCTCGAGGTGTGTGCCCCTGCCTCCACTTAACTTGCTTCCTGTCTCGTCGATTCCATAGCGTGCGTGCCTTGCTGTGTTCCAAAAAGCAAGTCCTTTTAATCATCGCATAAAGGAAAACTCCTTTTCAGAGGACTTCTTGGCGGCACTAACAGCGAGAAAAATCTGAAAATGGTGGTGTGATCTCCCGAAATGTAGCGGTATGCAGTATTCATCCCACCGAATTCAGCGAAGAATGCTGCTATTTAGCCCGATGGGCGATGACCAAAGTATACAGACCAGTCTAGAACAATCCGTGGCATAGTTTCCGAGATTCCTATCCTGATCCATAAGGAAATCATTGCCATGGGGAGTTAGGGACATCCTTTCTTGCCATGGTTTCCCAAGACCTGTGTTGTTTTTTGTTGCGTTCCTTCCTCATGGAGGTGCAGGTGGCCAGGTGGGTCGTGGTTGGGAGAAGAAGTCATCTGCATGTGCAAGCTCCATGTGCCCTTTGTTTGCTGCCTTGTCCTGCGGCAACAATTTGCTTGTTGCAAAGATTCATTTTTCCGTACCATTATCATTATGTGGGCCTTTTTCCGATGGGGACAAGCACGTAGCTCTTTTCTGCCCGACTAGTTTTATGGATATATTGACAGTCTGTAATTGGAAACCGAAACTGAAGACTGAATCAAATGATTGGGGACAGTGTACTGAAGACTGAAACCTCTGAGATGGTGATGCCCCTTTCTGGGGGGACCTGTGGGGCATGGGAACCTGTTTTCTAGTTTCTGAGATGCAGTCTCTGTAACTGTACTTTAATAATATAGTACTAATTTGTGGGATAGTAGCAAATAGAAGTGTTGGTTAAAAACGATTAATAAAGTAGAAAAGAATTCTTTTCTAATAAGTATACTCTAGCAGCATCAATGAAACTGAATTTTTTTATTAAAGGCATAGAGACTACTACCATTTATGAATTATCTATTTATCTTTGACATTCTGAAGCTTGAGCCATAAAACTAACAACTGACAAGCTGGTATGTTGGGTAAGGAGCGTATCTTGCACATGAGTGTTTGCATGTTTGGCATTGCTTTTTATTTCTTTGTCAAAGGTTTTTTTTTTTATAAGGTACCCATGGACTCATGCAAGTTTAAAAGCATGTAAAACTCCCGAGTCTTGATAACTTTTATTGGCATCCTAGTTCTCATTTGGTGAAATCCTTCTCTTGGCATCTAGCTGCAGTCTTTCTAGCAAGCAGAAATAACAGCAGATGCCATCAAAGTGAAGGACGTACTATACCTTCAATGCATGTGTAGTACTGCAGCTGTGCAGCATGGTCACTCCTGTTCTCTCTGGGTTTTTTTTCATCAATCAACTGCCTGGCTCTGACAGATAGATCATCGGACCTTTCAGAAAATAAATGTTATTTGGCCTTCATAATGTTTGACTCAACTTTACTGAGTTAGTTGTGTACTTTCTATAAATAATAGTAAGGTCTAATAGAGTTTAATACCTAGTTACTCCCTTTGTCCACCACTTTTTATTCATGCCCTATAATATAAGGCATGCTCTCTCTAGTCTAGAGGCACATACATCAGTGTTGAAAGAGAGAATTAAATGTGTTCTTGGTCTTCGAATCAGATGTGGTTACGCCTTATATACTAGGACGGAGGGAGTACTACAATTATGCTACTATTATTTCAGGTTCATCTGTGACAATTCTCTGAATGCCATTATGGATGGGAGTTCAACCTTTTTAGAAAATTTCTCAATTATATTAGTAGCAATATGCAGCTTGTTTTCTAGGCTGTTGATCTGTTTATCATTTTTCTTTGAATATGTTATTTTATATATAAATAAGGGTCATCCTGTTAACAGTCCACAGCCTTGTTTCTAACTGTCCACCCCCATTCTCCAAATGTCAGATATGCGAGGCAGCTATTTGCACAGCAGAAGAAACTGGAAGTTGCCAAATCAAATAATATTATATTTCTCAATTTTGTGTGATATACTACAATTTCATTCAGGATGTTGTTATCTTTATATCTTTTATTTTTTTAGTTGAAATATATAATTCTTCATGACTAGGCATAGATGACTTTTTTCGTAAAATGTTTTGTCTTCTATGTTCTATCCCGCCTACATGGCACTAAGATATAATTTAAACTGTTACGAACGTGGAGTGTTGAATCCCACTCTACGGAACTGAATTTACATGTGCATAATCTAAAATGACTGCTGAGATATCCAAGTTTAGATATAATGTGACTGTTTCAGCATCCCTTGTAGGGATTCCACCAGTTTTAGTTATGATATAGACAACTTAACACAAGTTTTTTTTTTTTTGATGATTTGTCAGCATTGTTTTTGGTTGTTATTATTTCCATTGAGGCAGAGAATGGATTACTGATTTACTGTCCACATGGCCCATCTTGTAGATGTAGCATCTTTGTATACATATAAAGAGCATTTTCAATTGTAATTTTTATTTCTGAATGTCCAGCTTATGCCCTGGCCTCACAACATATACGCAAATAGGCAAAGCTGCACATTACCGATTCACGGCATAATAAATTTCTCATATCAGTGCTAGACTACATTTCCTCTGCGTTCTGGACATTATTATTGTCAGACCTGTTAAAGTTTTTTCTTTTCTTAATATGTAACTATGCACAACCAGCAAAGATGTAATTACTATTTAAGATGCTTTAGTCTTCCATTGTTACTAAAGTAGTGATGTTCTCAGTTTTTAAATACTGATGTAGCCAATGTGATTGAATGCAGGAGGAACTTGAAGAGCTTGAGAAAGCAGATAAGGTATCATCTGCATTGCAAGAGTACGTGACACCTGCAGAAGAAATGTGATTAAGTCGAGTATTTTGCTACAGTGCTTATAATCTTAAGGCAATTTTTATGTGCTTGTTGGAGATTCACTATGTTGTCTATGTGGCCAGGTTTCTAACAGCAATGGAACGGAAAGCTGACCCTCTACTTCCTGTGTAAGAGAAGAGAAAAAAAGTTACTTATGTTTGCTTTTATCCAAACATCTAACTGATATATTCACAATATTGCCTTCTTTGTTGTTGCAGATCTACTGGACCTGTGAATCAGTCCTGGGATAGGTGGTTTGATGGTCCGCAAGATCTGCGCAGATGCAAATGCTGGTTTTTGTGATCCTGGGCAATAATATCAAGAGAAACAACACGAGGCAATTGTTGCTACGATTCAAGTGTATATCGTTTTTTTGTCCCCCGCAGCATAACCAGAATCCATTTGTGGCGAGTATTCTAAATGACATCCAGATCTCTGTGGAAGGGGTGAACGACTCAAGGAATGGCCTGAGAAGTGAGAACAAAACTCTGGAATTCAAAAGTGACAAACTTTGTCCTCAACATGTTCTCTGTAGACTGAACTGAACTTTGTTGGTTGGCAATCAGTTTGTTTGGTCTTTACCAACCCCAATGCCTAACTTTTCTGTGATCCCTGTACTGTTAACTTTTCAAATTATTCTACCATGCCGTGACGCCTTGTGAACTTACATAAGCAGTAGAGTACGATGACAGCTGACTCCTTGTTGTGACAAAGAAGTCTGTCTTTTCTGAATTACGATGGCTTGATGTAGACACATTTGATGTTTTCAAACGGTTTTTTCTAGGTGACAAGGCGGTCTCTCGATTTCCCACCTGGCCCTCGCGTCGCCCCCGACGGGCGACTCGGGGGCACCCGCCGCTGCCTGCCCGGAGCCGCCCTCCGCGCATCCTCTTCAGCCGCCATCGCCGCATCCCTGCGCGCGGCGGCGGCCAGCGGCGGGCCCCAAAAGGTTCCCCGTCCGCGTCTCCCTAGGCCTCCTGTGCACCTCCGTGTCTCCTCCATCCCCCTTCTTCTCCGGTACCGTGGTCCCTGGGCAGAGGCGCGACCGATCCGGCCCCTCCACGACTGGATCCGTTCCCTCCGCGCTAGGACCTGACCCTTCCACGTCCGGATCAACCGGCGGAAGGTCTAGGGCGGCGGCGGGCCGGCGGCCACCGGGAGGAGGCGTGACCGATCCAGTCCTCCTCCACTGGATTTGCGATTCGCCCGGCGGTGCTGCGAGGTGGCGACCTGCTCGGGTGGCGGCTGATCTGGCACGCGCCTCGGTGGGCTAGGCGACGTAGACGACGGCACCGTTCTCTCCACTGATTGATGGATGGATGGACGGCGACCGGCGTACCTACACCGGTGAAGGGGTCTGGCGGCGGCGGGCCGATCTGGGTATCTCAGGCCTGGATCCGCCGGCTGTTGCCCCGTGCTGCCCCTTCTTGGTGCGGGTGGTGCTCCGACGATGCGGACTCGGGCGGACGTTTGCCTCGGGTCGGGGACTTCTCCCAGACGGCGGCTTGGGGGTCGATCTGGACCCCCGGGCACCGGATGGGGATGGCAGTGTTGGCACTGGCCATCTCGACAAGCCGTCCAACCCGCCCTCCCACAGACCACGTCGCTCCCAGGTGGCCCGTAAATCGGCTCCGACGTCAACATCAAAGGATCATCGTCGTCCCCTGTTTTTCTGCTGCCTCACTGTATCTGGTGGAGACCCTGCCGATCATCTCCGGCATCTTCGTATATAGGTTTGGCTTGGATGTGTCTTGCAGGATATTGGAATATGGGTGAAAACCCTGCCTGGCGGTGCTGGACCGGCGACGATGACGCAATCAACGTAATTTCCCCCCTTGGAGGCGTCGTTGAAGTTCCCTCTTCCTTTCGTTGATAATGACGTCTGCGGACGTCATTTACTTTTTTGAAGGCATCAACACAAGCACACCCGCTCCTAACCATGCCTGCACTGCGACATTTGGGACTCAACTGCGGCGTCAAGAGCAAGCCAAGGACGTCCTCTCGTCGATCAAATAGAGGGTAGAAGCATTTATCGTTTTGTTGTAATTGTCCTGGTCTATGTATAAGACTATGACTTTTCTCTCTTTTGTTTTTCTATCTCTTTTTGTATTTGTTGGCTGTGTACATCCCCGGATGTAGAGGCCGGATATTGAATATCCTTTATCGAAAAAAAACGGTTTTTTCTATATCGTACTCCTGCTTGCTTACTCAAGGCCTTTTTTTTTTAATATAACTGCCAGCAAATTCTGTTACGTGGAAAAACAAATAAATGCTCAAAGAAATGTCACAACATAAATGGAGCAAGCAGGAGTCATTTGATCCATTGGGCTTGATTGACTAGGCCTAAAAGAATAGCCCAAATAAGGGCAGCCCAAGTAAAGGCACCTTATCCTCAAACCACAGGAGCTAAGCGAGAGCGAGGTGGAGAAGAGGATGGCAATGGCGCCACTGAACGGTTGCCCCTCGACCGCCGGTCCTCCTCCTCCTCTCCTCCCCTCGTCCGCCTCCATATCCGCCTTCATCGCCTCAGACCCTGCCCTCACGCTCCTCCACACGCGATGCGCCTCCATGGCGCACCTGCGCCAGCTCCACGCAGCGCTCGTCAAGTCCGGCCTCGCCAAGGACCCCATCGCCGCCAGTCGCGCCGTCGCATTCTGCGCGGGCCCCGGGCGCGACGTATCCTACGCGGAGCGCCTCGTGAGGCACCACCCGAGGCCCAACTCCTTCATGTGGAACACCGTGATCAGGGCGCTGTCCGACGGGGCCCGGCCGGAGGCCGCCGTGGTGCTGTTCGTCGACATGCTCGGGTCGCCCACTCCGCCCGAGCGGCGCACGTTCCCGTCTCTCCTCGCGGCGTACGCGCGCCTGGGCGCCGGCGACGGCGCGGCGCTCCACGGGATGGCGCTGAAGCTGGGGCTCGCCGGAGACGCGTACGTGCGCAACGCCACGATCGCCATGTACGCTTCGTGCGGGCGCGCGGGCGAGGCGGTGGCGCTGTTCGGGCAGTGCTCGGAGTTGGACGCGGTGGCGTGCAACAGCGTGATCGTGGCGCTCGGGAGGGCCGGGCGCGTGGACGAGGCGCGCGCCGTGTTCGACGGCATGCCGGACCGGACCGTGGCCACGTGGAGCGTCATGGTGAGCGCGTACGCGCGCGCGTCGAGGTGCGGCGACGCCCTGGCGCTGTTCGCGGCGATGCAGGCGGACGGCGGCGTGGAGCCGAACGCCAACGTGCTCGTCAGCGTGCTGGGCTGCTGCGCCAGCCTCGGCGCGCTGGACCAGGGCGCGTGGGTGCACGCGTACATAGACCGCCACGGCGTCGCCATGAACGCGCTCGTCGTCACCGCCTTGGTGGACATGTACTGCAAGTGCGGGTCCGTAGACGACGCCCGCCAGGTGTTCGACGCCGCGAGGTCGCAAGGCTCCGCCAAGCTGTCGTCCTGGAACTCCATGATGCAGGGGCTGGCGGTGCACGGGCAGTGGCGGGAAGCGGTCGCCTTGTTCTCCGAGATGAAACCCTACGGGATAAGCCCCGACAACGTCACCTTCATCGCGGTCCTGACGGCCTACGGCCACGCCGGCATGCCCGACGAGGCTCGGGCCGCGTTCGCGTCCATGGCCACCGAACACGGCGTGGAGCCCGGGATCGAGCACTACGGCTGCCTCGTGGACGCCCTCGCCCGCGCCGGGCGGCTCCGGGAGGCCGAGGACGCGATCCGGTCGATGCCGATGGCGCCGGACGCGGCCGTCTGGGGCGCGCTGCTCTCCGGCTGCCGGCTGCACGGCGACGCCGAGCTGGGTGCGCGCGCGGCGCGCCAGGCCGTGCGGTGCGACCCGCGCGACAGCGCCGCGTACGTGCTCGCGGCCAGCGTGCTGGCGCGTGGCGGGGACCCCGACCGCGGCGCCGGCGTGAGGGGCCGGATGAGGGAGGCCGGCGTCGGCAAGGTCCCCGGGTGTAGCATGATCGAGGTGAACGGCGTCGTGCACGAGTTTGTGAGCTAGCGTAGCCGGCAGTGTGTAGTGTAGTAATCCACGATACTGTACATCATTAGCAAGCATTGGAAAAATTGCCAAGCTACATTTGTACCTGTACAGAACAGGCGCGATATACAGGACGTCAAAGAACTACAGTAAATGCCTCGAATGCCCAAAGGCATAGATTGTACAAGCGTTGTAGAGAGTACAACACTAGTACAACTTACTAAGACACATGACTGAACTGCTTATAACATATAAAAGGTCTACTCCTATCTGGTATTGCCAAGGATACTGTTCTGATCACCTTGTAGTACCAACTACCAAGTATCATGAAGAAGACTAGTATGAAATGTCCGTCATTAGGACATTATTAGGTGATGATGGGGTGCTGTCTCCACTTGATCTATGTCTTCGTTTAACTGAATTTCAGGGCCCGCTCATGTAGATGTAGGCCCAGGGTGCAAACAAAACAACGTACTCCGTAGGATTTTGCAACAAACAACGAACTAGATCGAGGCTCATTCGGCCTAGAGGGGCTCACCTTCCTTCCTAGAGCAACAGATCCTTGTCCTTAAAGGCAGCAGAAGCTTGCTCAAATCCATCCATTAGCAAACAAATGGCCATGGCCCATGGGCTCCATTTGGTTTTTTTTTTTTGCGACGCGGGCTCCATTTGGTTAGGTCGTGCTAGCTAGAACCCTACTACACTCAGATATTAGCACAGTTTCAGAGACGATGTGCACCACAGAAACCGCAAGATTCTTGACGCTCAGGGGCCCGGACAGTGACAGCGGACATACTGCTACCGAGATATGTTTTCGAAGGTACTAGATCTTTGCAGTAGAGGAAGTGACTGTCCACTTGCTTGGTGCTACGGGCATGGGTGGTGGGACATGATTGGTGTAATGTCTTCTTCAAGGACCCTAAAGGAAAGTGTTACAGTTTTCATGTCCCATGTCAAAGAATCTGAGCGTGTTGCTGCTGTATTACTACCTTGATTTCAGTAGGCATTCCCAATATTTGCTGTCATAGATACTGTGCTGCACTGTACACCATTGTCTGTGTCCCATGTCCAACAAAGTTTGACGCCAAACAAAGTCTGCTCTTTCGTACGGTCAGATATTTACGTGCAAATGCATCATCTCAACCGCCGTCTGTACTGAAAAAACAAGCTAGGTAAGCTGACAGGTTAGCCACCCTGAATGAACCGATTGTATGTATGTATCAGGAACAAACAAAAGCAGCTCGGCAGAAGGGACAAAGACTAGCTTGTCCATTTGCAAACCTAACATATATAGCAGAAATTCTACTGGAACGCACCACCCTTCAAGGCTTGGACAGCCATGAACTTGTTAATCCTTAAATGACTGCCACCAGGTCAATTCGGTTCAATTACAATACCGGCATCAAAGTAACACCACCATCGCCCGTACGTCGGCATCGCTGTTAAAACAAACATCATGATAGCGAACGGCGAATCTAATGCTGGATTTCCCCTTCATTGGCAATCACTATCTGATGAAACGGATGGCCAACGGAGAGTAGTTTATGCTGAATCTGGAAATTCTTATACTTGATTGTCACCTTCAAGGTACTAAACTGTTATTATTATCTCAACCCAGCCTGGGTCATGCCCCATTCTCATCCGTTGGTTTTATCAATGATTTTACAAAGGCGTATATACCGGAAGAATATGTGATAGAATAATTCAGGTACTTAGCTGTGCTAGCTCTAGTTGTCGATAGCTACATGATCGATAGATGATTGTGTTGGGACTTATTGGGACCCCTAGGTGCACGTACATATATATTTATGATTACTAACCTGAATTTAAGCACTCAGATTTCTATCTTTGTTTCTGGAATTAGTGTTTATACTTTATAGACAGGAATAAACATGAGGCTTGCATATAGAGCTAGCCAGCAAAAGTCATTGTCAACAAAGGCACGGAGAGCACTAAAGATGGGCACGGGCCGTGCCGGCCCGGCCTGGTACCGTACCGATGGCCACCGGGCCGACGAGGCACGCCGTGCCCTGCGGGCCGTGCCTCACAGGCCCGGCCCGTGAGCACGCCGTGCCTGACGGGCCGTACTATCCCATAGCTTATTTGACATATTATTATATTGTTTTTTGTGCAAATTTGACTTATTTTTATGTTATTTTACGAATTTGACGTATTTTGATGTTGTGCTGCAATGTGAGGTAGATGTATGTTTGGATTTAGAACTATTATATATTAAAATTTCATATATTTTCGACATAAAAATTACAGCGGGCCGAGTGGGCCGTGCTTTGTCGGCCCGCCGTGCCTGGGTGAGGCCCAGGCACAGCCCGCACACCGGGCCGGGCCAGCCCGGGCCCGCACAAAACCGGGCTCATGCCGGGCTAAAATGACGGGCTGCGGGCCGTGCCACCGGGCTCGGGCTTTATGCCCAACTTTAGAGAGCACTCTCAATAATAATTGCAGCACTGCAGCACTGTATAGAAACAGCTAGCCCTTACGAATTTCATCAGTCATTTTAACGTTTTGATCTGCAAAGCTATGAATGGCGCATCATATCTTCCGATCCACTGGTTTCACAACTGATAAATAAATTATCATTTCATTTGTTGATCTCACATGCAGCAGATCATACGAGGAAATTAGAAGCTGGTTAGTCAAAAAAACGAACACGACACTGAAAGTCTGAAAAGTTCCCTAAAAAAAACTCTGAAAAGATCTGACTCCCGAAATATTCTCCAAAGATTATCAGCAGAAACGAAGCATTGCGTTCAGTTTACAGAAACACATATGCTGCTGCTGCTCACTGTGCCGCCCTTTGACCTAGAAAACACGTAATAATGCAATCCTAAATACATTAATAACCAAGAAGCTGCAGTCACATTAAACTAGGAAAGCCAACAACTCAACCTTTGGCTTTGCACAGCAGCAGGTTTCAAATCATGTTTCGTGTACAGTACAGTACAGGTGATTGATTGGGAAGATCTGTTCCTTTCTTGGTTCCTCGGGAATCTAATCATGAAATTGTTCCTTTCATGGGCTTACATTTGTTTTTTCACTTGGTCTCATCTCTCATGCATTATTATCACTCTTGTCTCTGGAAGAATCAATTCCTAGAATTTATGTCAGTCAAAAAAATTAACTTTGACTAACTTTATAGAAAAATATAACGACATCTATAATTTAAAATGAGCACCATGTGAGAATATGATCTATGATAAATCTAATGATACTAATTTGACACTATAACTTTTAATATTTTTTTCTAGAAATTTAGTTAAAGTTCAAAACATTTAACTTAGGACAACTCCAGAAATCTATTCTTTGAAGGACATAGGGAGTATCTCCCAGAGGGTTTAGGGTAGATTTGAGATTTACGAATTTAATAGAGACGTTGCACACTGAAAAATTCATTAGACATAGAAGTAAACACATGTGCTGAGTTAGAGAAACGAACTCGCATGGACACTTTCCACCATACATATTCCTGCCAAATGCCAATAGGAGGAAGAATCGTGGGGAGGCGGGAGCAATCATGCCTCTAAAATACTCATAAGAAGATGCCTCAGTGTTCTTAATTAATTTTCATTAAAGAGTATCTCACTAGCTTCCAGTTCAACGTAATATTGGCAGCCACCGGACCATGGATGCTGAAAAATGTTAGATAATATCAATGATGGCTGAAGATACACATGCTTTATATGTATAACTATGACCTTGTTCACTATGCATGATGTCTAAAGTCAAATGTTAATATAGGTTATGTATAGAACCTCACTGACTGTGCTGTTGAAGAAAATATCATAAATAACTCCAATGATGATGCACTGAGACGCCTTATTGATTTTTTTAGTTCGTGTGTGTTTTTCGTTTATTAATTTGTATAAGTCTACCAGTAGTACATTTAAGTGCATGGTGCATAAGGTCATCCTCAGTGCTAGTTTTATAAGGTCATCCTCAATGCTAGTTTTATGTCTCAGTTTCTAATGCTCCTATATGTTAAAAACAATGTTAAAGAGTTTCATCTCCATGAAACTCTCTCTACTTCTATAAAACTTTGATCATCTCTTCATAAATACAGTGTCATATCAGCATATTAAATGTCCATGAAACTCTAAGAGCAACTCCAACAGTTTGACAATTTTGGTTTGGCAAAACATGGAATTTGCCAACTCTGAAATAGATATGCCAAAACAAAAAATATGCAATCTCCAATAGTTCCCCGTAATGACTTGGCAAAAACGGAAAAAAAGGAAGGAAAAAAAAAACCCCGCCGCTCAGCCGTGAAGAAAAGGAAGGAAAAAAAAGAAGAAAAAAAAGGTGCCGCCTAGTGTTCAACCGTGAAAAAAAGAAGGAAAAAAATTGCCTCCCCCTTTTCACGGTCTCCAAATTGCCAAGTGCGGGCTCTTATTTGCAACTTTGACAAAAATGCGAAGCCCAAATGTCAAACTATTGGCCATCAATTTTTTAGTTTTTTTTGACAAAACTAGATATGCCAAGTCTAAATGTCAAACTGTTAGAGTTGCTCTAAAAACTCTCATTGAGACTGACCTAACACGGAATTCTCTCTTGATAAAGAGAGCACAATTTCCTAAAATAAATGAAAATGATTGCATGCATGATTTGGAGTAGATTACTAGTGGTCAGTATTTTTTGTGAAATCTAAGTTATTTCCTGAAGGGGAAAATATATTAGCTAGAAATGTTGCGAAACATACATGTAGCTCTTTTCCCCGGCCGTAGATTCCAAGGATCGACGACACTTGACATAGCAACAAAGCAAATAGATGAGATCCGCTCCACGCTGTGCTGGAGACGAGAAAAAAAAAAATCTTAGTTCCACCGTGGCAACCGAGTTCCTTGTCCTTTTTGAATTTCTGAAATTCGTTCTCTCTGACACGCTTCAAGACATCTCCCACACAATTCTACCTTGCAACAAATGCATAAATATTCAAGGATTTCCACGTATGTGACACAGCTCCCATAGCATCTATCGCTCGAAATTCCTTCCCCCACCCCACCCCACGACACTCTTAACGTAGATTTTATAGTTGTCCTGCCATAGGCTTGTCTATGTTTAACCAAAATTATAGTAATTTTCTTTCACATGTATAAAATCAAGTAGTTTCATTAAATTCACTACCATCGTCCAAAGAAATATATATAATTCTCATTTTTTACAAGTAGTAGTCAAATAGTTTGAAGTTTGATTAAATTTATACAAAAAATAATAATACTTATGATAAAAATAAGTACTATGAAATACAGTAAACCTAGTTGGAGTTACAAATATTAGCACTATATTTTTTGGTCCGGCTCCCTAATTACCGGACAAAGTATAGAGTCCGATTCCTACACGTATAGAGTTGAATTGTAACGTAAATGCATAGAGTCCGATTGTTATACGTATTAAGTCCCGTTACAATGTACGGACATAGAGTCTGATTCCTATACATATTAAGTTTTGTTGTAACACAAGGGTATATTTGTTACTATATAAATACAAAAAAATAGCAATGGCAGGAACTAGAAGAGGCATAGCGCCATACACAACCAACGTACCAGACTCAACAACTCCCTTCTTTTATATATATATATATATACCCTAGCACCAAGCTAGCCCACCCTCTAAACCACCTAAGCCAAAGAGCTAGGCGGCTTGCCCTGCCCGTCGCCTTGGTGCCGCGCGCCATGGCCGGCACCAAGAGCAAGTCGTCCACCAAGGCCGGCTCTCCTCTCCTCGGCAAGTACGAGCTCGGCCACCTCCTCGGCCGGGGCAACTTCGCCAAGGTATACCACGCGCGGTGCCTCGCCGGGGCGACCCCGTGGCCGTGAAGGTGCTGGACAAGCCAGAGCTGACGGCCATGGGCATGGCGGCGCGTCTCCTGCGCGAGGTGTCCGCCATGCGTCGCCTGAGCCACCCGAACGTGCTCCGCCTCCACGAGGTGCTAGCAACGCGGTCCAAGGTGTACCTCGTGATGGAGCTGGCCCCGGGCGGGGACCTCCTGTCCCGCCTGGCGTCCCTGCCGACGCGCAGGCTCCCGGAGCACGCGGCGCGTCGCGTGTTCCTGCAGCTGGCGTCGGCGCTGATCTACAGCCACGCGCGCGGGGTGTTCCACCGCGACGTGAAGCCGCAGAACGTGCTCCTTGACGCCGACGGCAACCTGAAGGTGTCCGACTTCGGTCTCGCCGCACTCCCGGACTCGGTCCGCGACGACGGGCGGCTGCACACGGCGTGTGGCACCCCGGCGTTCGCGGCGCCCGAGGTGCTCCGCCGCAAGGCCTACGACGGCGCGAAAGCCGACGCGTGGTCCTGCGGCGTCATCCTCTTCGTCCTCCTCGTGGGCCACCTCCCCTTCGACGACGCCAACATCGCCGACATGTGCCGCAGGGCGCACCGACGGGAGTACACGGTGCCGCGGTGGGTGTCGCAGCCGGCGCGCCGCCTCGTGGCGCGCCTGCTGGACCCGAACCCGGAGACCCGGCTCGCCGTCGCGGAGCTCTCAGCCCACCCCTGGTTCAAGCGCTCGCTCAGCGTGGACTCCCAGCTCAGTGGCCTCATCGGCGGCCAGGCGGAGCGCGAGCTGGCGTTCCAGGCCCCGCCGGCGCTCAACGCCTTCGACATCATCTCCATGTCCCCCGGACTCGACCTGTCGGGGCTGTTCCGCGACAGCAGCAGGCGCAGCCGCGAGAAGCGGTTCATGACCACGGCTTCGCCGGAGGAGACGGTGGAGCGGCTCGGCCAGGCTGGCGCCAGGCTCGGCTACTTCATGGTGGGGAAGAAGGGAGCCGAGCGCCTCCTGCCGCTGGGCGGCATGTCGGGTCTCGTGGCCATGTCCATGGAGATGTCGGAGGTGTCGCACGAGCTGATGCTAGTGGAGCTCAGGCTGGAGGGCGGCGACGGCGACGAGGCCGAGGCGTTCGGGTGGGACGAGCTCCGGGTGGAGCTGGGCGACGTCGTGACAGCATGGCACGTGTGCTGCGAAGAACGTTGATTCGATCGCTTCGCTTGCAAGAGGAAACGCGAGCGATCAGAAGTTCAGAACCCTTTCGTATCGTATCGTAGGAGAGGGAATTGTATGTATAGTATAGTAAAGTGTGTATCATCATCATCGTAGGAGTAGGCGCAATGTAGTGTATGTAGTGTGTGTGTGATGTTGGAGATTAACTTGATGGTACGTAGTTTCAATCTAAAGCATGTGTGATGTTTGGGATGATTTGTTGTTGTCAAATTAGTACTATATATAGAACTTCAAGTTTTGAAGCCATCAAGCTAGTCAGATTCACGGCATCTAAACGGCACTCCATTCAGGTCTTTACGCATGCAGTTTACCAAGAGCATGCTTGCAGCGCAGGAGTTCCACAAGAATTTTGCTAGGATTTCAGAGGAAACAGTAGTCGGATTCCAGGTATGCCCAGCACGCACCTGAAGACACCAAGATGATGAGCTTGGCTTCATCTGAGCCGACTGCACAGCAATACCAAAACGTACAACAGTTCCATAGTCCAATCGGATGGAGCTCTCCAATCTTGACTGCACATTCCCATTGTTATGGACTCGTGGTCTTCCCTGACAGCGGCTTCCAAACCGAAGAAACGCCGTCCAAATGCAGCTGCTCTTCTCACCCAGCCGCACCGCAGCTAGCTATTCCGTAGGTACAAATATACATACATACTGTAGTACATAGCCTCCTCCCATAATTTAGCTATCAAGTCAATTCTTTCTTGTCTATGGACCGGGGTGGCAAATCCATCTATATGCAGCCTACCATTCCAGTCCACATCCAACTAAGGTTTAATTAAGGGTGCTGTCCAACTCCATCTCACCTGCTTTAATTTGCTGCTGAAGAATATTATTATGCCATCCCAATTATGGTTAACCAATGGAAGAACCATAGCCCCAAAGGTTGATAGATACGCCGGCGAAAATTCATTGGTGCAAGTCGTAGTCGCCCGGTTTACAGGCAACGCACTCCAACACAAGGGACTGATCAGTGACACAAATGCGTGCGTACGTGATCAAATGGAACGGAAGGCGAATGGGGAAATTTTAAACGGGGATCACATCATCTTCAGTGACTTCTAGGTTGGCAGCGTTGCCAAGCTCATGACGAGGATAAACATGTGGCAATAGAACTCCGTGGAAACTAACCACACTAGTCATCCTATTAAACACGTCAAATGCAGATCCACACAATAAGGCATGTATAAATCGTTCCTCTCGATCAGGCACTTCAAATCTGCCAGATGCATCGTCATGCTGACGATTGAACTGTGTTATCTCAAGCAGCAGCAGTATTATCGGCAGGCAATTGTAAGTTGTGGCCTCCTGCTACTAGGTAGCTGCTAGGGTAGCTAGTGGATGTGTGCTAGCTAGATGGCGACGAAAGCGAGAGAATGGGTAAGATCAACCCGCCGGAGGAGGAGAAAAAAGAAGTGATGATCCTGACTGACATGGACGTCGTCGATAAGGGGAAACGAACAAAACAAGATCGATCGAGTAGCTTGTATCCTTGTGCTGGATAAATTAATTACTTGTCTATGAACAAGTTGAGCTCGACAGCTATACAATTTCTCCCTTCTGACGTCCTCATCAGCCTGTAAAGCGGTGAAAGTGAATTCAGCATGTATTGAAGGTTGGTTGGTTTGACTGTTTAAGAGAGGGATGCTCCGGTGGAACTACATGTGCAAGGAAAAGCATGGCGATCTTTTGGTCAGGAAGGACATCTGTTGGTTCCACAAGAAACCAGTTTTGAATTCAGAGATATCATGATAATTAACAGACCAAAAGGGAAACAAGAGAGTTCTTGTTCGCCTTAATTGATCTCACCATCTCTTATTCTCTTCAGCCATGGCGTAAGCGTAACTGCACCCCAGAAATACGATTATATTACACGCCGCCCATCGTTAAGCTAGATAAACGTAGAGGCTAAGCATGCATGAATCTTCATATACGCACCAGGGCCGGCATGCTGAATGAATATATATATATACCATTGCTTGGGAAGAATATTCCTGAAAGCTAATAAGCATGTGTCGCTCTTAGTCAACCAAGAACCAAGAAGTCTGGTCTGGAGAAGCCTCTCCAACCACTACAACTTTAACCACGTTTCTCGCTGTCAACGCAAGACATCCCAAAACTGAAGATGAACGATGCCTAACACCCCTGCATTAGTGCAGAGTCAGAACTTTGTCGTTGCCTTGCTGCCATCATGTAGTACTGGATTAGTCTAATTGTGTCTAGGCATCTCACCTCCCATTGGACGTGAATGAAGTACAAAAGGTTCTCCTCCTCCTCCCATATAAGTGCCAAGAAAACAGAGGGCAAGATCAAGTGGTCGCAATCAGAGATGTACAGTTGTACATGCATGTTCTGGAATCTGATGATCCACTGGACTCCGAGTGCGGATCAATCAGTCAATGTGCATAAAAAAATAGCTAGAAATGTACACGCCTCTTCATCTTATCCTATGTATCTGATTCTGTATGATGAGGGAAAAAAAAAGAGAGGTGTAAATAAATGACAAACTTCTGGCAAGTTCTTGTAGCACACACAGCGCAAAAGGAATCTACGAAAGACATGCAGAGACAAATAGGACCAGAGTTCAATCTTCTTTTTTTGAGTGGAAGCCCAGAGTTCAATTAGACAGTCGAATCCCGAAGCACCCACCTTGTTGTATTAGCAAATTCATCTTGGCCCATGAGGCCCAACTCATTCAAGTCAATATGGGCCGGTTCAACCACACCCTGGGTCTCATCGGCCCACTTTGCATCCAACGCCAACGGGGGCATGGCACCGTGTTACACGAGTTGCACGACACGACGGGATCACAGGAGACTGTCACAAGTCAGAATCAGAACAGCTCGTTCGTCCTTCACCATAGAACGCTATCCCCCATCTCCTCACACAAAAATATCCGCGTGACCTCCGACCTCCCCACTCCTTCTCACTCCGACCAGCAGCAGCCATGGGGATAGCAGTGGTGGCTCCCGTCGCGGCGGCCTACTCATGCTCCTCTTCCTCCCTCGCCGCGCCGCCGAGGGCCACCGCCGCCGCGGCGAGGGCGGCGAGCCGTGTGCACGTCGCGGCGGCCGGGATGTCCTCCCGGGCGTCCTCTTTCGTCGGGGGCGGGGGCGGGCTCGCGGCGGTGGCCGCGTCGGTAGCCGCGCGGCCCAGGAGAGGCGCGGGCTCCCGGGGAGGCGGCGCGCTCGGGTGCAAGTGCCTCTTCGGGCTCGGGGTGCCGGAGCTCGCAGTCATCGCCGGCGTCGCCGCGCTCGTGTTCGGGCCCAAGCAGCTCCCCGAGATCGGCCGCAGCATCGGCAAGACCGTCAAGAGCTTCCAGCAGGTGAGGGTTTGGGTTGGGGCATGAATTCTAATGGCGTTGTAAATAGAAGCTCGCGAATTGTGGGGAATGGATGATGCGTGTGTCGTACTGACAATAAGTTGACTGGTAGTTAGCAGCTGCGGAAACTAGTGGCCCCATTTTGCTTGAGATGCTAAATCTTAGGTCGTCTTCGTAGTGCAAATTGTGTCTTTACCAATCTGCAAGGCATTGCTTTGGTAGCACTTTCAGGTTTGGTTGCAACTTTTTCCTGATCTCTTAACTCTTCCCGATTGGTACTGTACTGTTCAGTACCCACTCCGTGTGCAATGAAAATGCAGGTGGAGAAAGTATCCTTTCCCCTCTGTTGAACCGTACACACACACACAAAAAAAAAAGGTTTGGTTACAACGTTGATGATTTTGGTACTCTAGTGTCTAGTAGATAATAATGTTTAGTTTACATACCCTATCGCTTAAAAATATGGTGAGCTAATATAGCGCGTTCATTGCAAATTTGCAGTTTGGCTTAGTTGTGCTGTTGAACGCTTAGTGGGATGATGGTTTAATTATATGTTTTTTGGCTTTTCTAGATACATTGCTTTGTGTATCTACTATCTAGACAGTGTATATAGTGCATAACAAAATTTGTGTATCCAGAGTGCTAGTGTGCTACCTATTGAGATTGAGCTTGACTCTACATTTATAAACTGGTAGACCCACCTTGCTGAATTTTCGTTGCTTTTAAAATCAGGAACAAAGGGGTCTTTGGTCTAAAACTGAGGTCATCTGTGGTTTGTGATCTATGTTTTGGTCGTTGCCAACTTGCATGCTGAGGCTTATGGTTTACCCAATCGACTTGGTAGGAGATGAAGTTTTAGAGGAGAAATGATTTTAAGGTGTACAAAAGGTGGTTCGTAAAAGTTGAAAAGTGTTTTCATTTTAGTTCAACTTAGTTAGGAAGGCAGGGTGCGCGGAAGTTAGTGTCTAGAGACTAGAGCTATGTCACCCACAGGCCACATTGCCACTAGTTTAATAATTTCATTACTTTGAAGAAATTTAATGGGAATAATCCACATTACCA
Source organism: Microstegium vimineum (assembly GCA_022036555.1). Taxonomy (NCBI): domain Eukaryota; kingdom Viridiplantae; phylum Streptophyta; class Magnoliopsida; order Poales; family Poaceae; genus Microstegium; species Microstegium vimineum. The sequence goes on along the minus strand of CM039124.1, from coordinate 43,611,829 downwards.
TGCACCATTACACTACTTCAAAGATGGCTGGGTTGCACACTTTGCGCTCTGTTCTGAAGACAAGCTACTGATCAAGTTCTTATATCCTTTTCCATTTAGTAAAATTGTTCAGTGATCCATCTAACTTCTCTCTCAGGCGGCTAAGGAGTTTGAAACTGAGCTGAAGAAAGAGCCTGGGGAAGGCGACGATCAGCCGCCACCTGCAACCCCCACGGCTGTAGGTGACGGGGAGGAGACGAAGGGGCTTCAGGCCTCAAGTAGCAAGGAGAGCACGTGAGGATCCATGATGTGTTGAGTGTTGTTAGTGTTGTTTATGTAAGGCTTCTGGAGTTAGCATCAAATTCCTGTCCTTTTAATGTCACAACCTCGCGGTTTCAGACCATTGTAGCGATATTGTTTGTAGCTTGTACCCGGGAATAAGAATAATAACACCTTGCTGTGTTCAGTTATGAGGCTCTTTTTTTTCTTTCACGAAAACACTCAAAAGCTACTCCCTCAAATTCAAATTACAAGTCGCTATAACTTTTTGATTTATTCATTATAGGTCATAAAAGTTTGATTACATTTATATAAAAAAAATATTAGCAACATTTATATTTTAAAATAAGTTTATTATGAAAATAAATTCAGCAATATATCGAAAATGATACTAATTGTACTTTATAAATATTTTTAGTATAATATTTAATTTCTCAAAAAGTGTAAAATTATATTTGTTTTTTTTGGACGGAGGAGTATTTTACCGATCAGGCTGGTGTGAGCTGAAATACCGAAAACTTGGTGTGAGCTGAAACACCGAAAACAAGACTCCTCTCTCCATCATAAAAAGTCCATTTCTAGATCTGATCCAAACCAAACTATTAAGTTCGATTAATTCTATAGAAAACATAAAAATTGAAATTATGATTTCAAATAAACATATCATAATTATATAATCCATGATAAATGCAAATCATCCTATTCGCTTCAATTACTTTTAGTTCTTTCAATTTATTTTTTTTATAAAATTTTATTCGATCAATCAGTTTATTCTCTCTCTGACGTAACGCTATTCAACAACGGGCTTTCACAACAGCTGAACATGGTGAATATTATTTATTTTTTCAAAGATCAGTTAAATCGAGGATTTGGAAGGCTCGAGCGCGAGGGCAGCTCGTGGACCCCACGCGTCAATGACCGCCGTGGCAGGTGCTGGTTGAAAAAAGACCGACGCGGCCACGCCCCGAAATAAAGCTTCGCAACGCCCCCAATCTCCGGCAGCCGGAGAAATATCCCCATGGCTATCCTCGCCGTTGCCTCTCCGCTCAAAACCCTAAACCCTAGCCCGGCGGACCACAGCCGCATCCGCCTCTCCTCCTCCGTCCTCCACCTTCCGCTACCAGTGCCACGATGGCGCCGCCTCCGGTGCTCCGCGCAGTACAGTGAGGCGGCGGCGCTGCCCACGTCGGCAACGACCCCGCGGCCGGCGGAGATACCCTGGAACAAGGAGCTCTGCAACTCGGTGCGGCTCATTGGGACTGTGGGCACCGATGTCGAGCTGCGGCAGCTACCTAGTGGCTCCGCTGTCGCGAAGGGTCGCCTCGCCGTATGGAAGTCGTCCACCGAGACTACGTGGTATTTACTAATTTGATTGGTGTTAGGCAATGCTAATTCTTCTTCCATTTCCAGCGTCTCCTATATATGTCCCTATTATTGGGGGCTGGCAGTGGGTTCGACTATCTGTAGCTTATTGGTCACTCGAAGTAGGCTTTTAGCATTGTGAGTGTGGGTGCGGTGCATGCGTGGATTTTGGGATGTTGGCAAAGGCATTCGGTAATATGTTGGCTAGAGCAGTTTGTGCAATTGGTGGATTGTAGCAACTAGCAAGATGATTGTGATACCATTGGTTTGGGTTTTGTTTACGGACAATGTAGTTGTGCCAAATTGTTTTGCTGCTTGTACAGCGAGGTCAGAATGTGCTAATGAAAGCCTCAGTTCAATAGGTATTTTATTTTGGAGCAGCGAATATTGATCAGTGTATTCCCTTACGCTGTTTGCTACCTGCAAATCCCTCCCACTCCCCCCCCCCCCCCCCCCCCCCCCCCCCCACACACACACACACACACAATCTGACAAGATTCAGTAATCTATTTCCGTCGTACTCTCTGTTCCAAAGGTGTTGCCTAGGTGTCTGCTTGGATGCCTTGTCACCTTTGAGACCATGACTGTACTATGATGATAAACAAATGAGTTTTGATTTCTAAATACCTACTGTATCACCAGATTAAGCATTAGACAGTTCTGACTTTTAAGGCTCTCCATCAATAATTAACACTGCCTTATTTGCGCGCGGGCGCTCACCCACACACGAAAAGTTATCTCTTAAGAGCCAACCAAGCCCAAGCGTGACTGCATGAGTTGTCAGTATACATATTTCTAGCTAGCTATGCAGGTATATAATACTGTTTTTTACATAGTATTGAAAAAGGCGCTTCTAGGCGCTCGCCTAGGCGTGCTTCAACGCTAGGCAGAGGGGCACCACCTAGCCTAAGGGTGCAGGCGGAGGTTAGGCGGCATTTTCCACCAGATCCAGAGCCGCTGAGTGATGGCGGGTGGTAGCGGAGGCGTCGAGCGCGGCTGGGAAGGGGGCTAGTTGCGGGAGGCAGCCGGGAGGAGGCAGAGGCGCCTGGCAAGGAGCGCGTCCGGGAGAAGAGAGGCGCTGGGCGACGAGCACGGCCGGGAGGATGCAGAGGAGGCGTGCGACGAGCTCGAGCAGAGGAGGCGAGCGACGACCGACGAGCACGAGCAGAGGAGGCGAGCGACGAGCACGAGCAGAGGCGGCAGCGATGGGCATGCAACTGGAATTGGAAGGAGCCAAATAGATAAGTTTTGAGTTGGAGTGGGGAAAGGTGGGCTGGACTCTTTGATGGGCCTTTTCCCATCTAAGCCCACTGTTCTGCTTTATTCTTTTCTTTTAGAGGTAATATATGTATTTGTATAAAACGCCTTAAAACACCTAGGCTCTAGGCGAAGGGTCACCGCCTCGAGAGCGCCTAGTGCCTTTTCGAGCCTTGCTTTTACATCCTCTCAGAGCCATAAATGATGAGTATTTTTTAGCTAAAAAATATAGTCCTAGCAGTACTTGTTGTTTAAGTATTTGATGGGGTCACTGTACTATAGGGTAACTCTACAATTCTGGGATGATCTGGCTATTGTGGCCTCTGAGCATGTTAAGAAGGGTGACCGGATCTTTGTTTCTGGACGGCTTGTGTCAGATACTGTTGATGAGGGGCCTGAGAAGCGGCACGTTTACTATAAGGTATCATCCTCATCTGGTTGCATACATGCTCATTTTCATTATCCCTCTTTTCTGTGGTTATAATGGAATTAATGGTTACACTCTTTCTCAGCTTGCAGTTCAACAGTTGAATTTCATCGAGTCCCAGCCAGTTCGATTATACGAACCAGAGGCAAGCCAGGATGCCCCAGGTGTGATCTCAGTTAGGCTGTGAAACCTTTTTTATCATAAAATTGCTGCATTTTCCGTTCTTGTCTGCCTATATTTTTGTGAGATATAGTTGTTTGACCTGTGATGACATGTTCCACTTTTTAAAACATCAATAGAGTTGTTTGGACTACTGCCAATTATTTTGGAACATTCTTAGGCTACTATTTGGTTCATGGCCAATCTTTGTTTTAGATTTGCTAACTTCTTGATTGCTTGTGTTTGATTTGTATTATGTGCTTTTAATTACTCCCTCCGTCCCAAATTATGTCATTCCAAGAATCTTGGAAAGTCAAAGCATTTCAAGTTTCACCAAATTTGTATAATAAGATAAGATAATTGCATTTATGATATCACTTAAGTATCATTAGATTCTTCATTCATTATATTTTCACAGTATACCTATTTGATGTCATAATTTTTTGTATTTCACTCTATAATTTTGGTCAAACTTGAGATCCTTTGACTCTCCAAGATTCTTGGAATGACTTACAATTTGGAATGGAGGGAGTATCTATTAATTACAGTGCATGGTTAATTAGTTTGAAGCTAAGTAATGAAATATAGCTTATGCAAGTTCTTAGATTGGCACATATCACTTGCTTCGACTGTTTGTACATGCGGAAGATCATGGTAGTAGTATGTAATGGCCCTAGTTAGCTGCAACTGCAAATAATACAAGAGAGAGCAGTAGAGAAAATAAACGCAGTGAGAATCAAGGTAAGGTGGATTGAAAGTTTCTGGTTTCCTAGTATGTTTTGGCTAGGAATCAATGGCAGAGCTAATTCTCCACTGGCTTGCCAAAGTTTGGTGATACTCCCAACAGAAAGTAAATTGCAAGGGCATGAACCAAACTTGACCTTGTATATTCCGTTTTGTGTTAAAATATATCAATTCTTAACATGTGAACAACCTTTTTCCTGGCTGTTGGTTATTGCATGTTAAGTTGTATATCCAAATTACACCAAAGTTTCTTTTTAATATGGAGATTACTAATTTTTCTGTAACATATAATTTGATATGCTGTTAACTTTGCTACTATGCCCCTCGTTTATGTATGTGAAAGTAAACATTGCTCATGATAGATCCCATTAAACAGCATGCTTCTCAAAAACGTTTGCCAAAGTTTCAAAATCTGTTTTTCTGGGTGCAAGGTAGGTAGTTGTCTCTAGAAAGGTGCAGAAAAAGACTCTTGGCTGCATCATTCTTGAGTACTGTTGAGTTGTTTGATTTAGCTGACTTTCTTCAGTTCATTAAATGTTTTATTAGCCAATGATGCACATAACTTGGTTCTAGGTAGCTGTTTATTAATGTAATGAAAATTCATAAAAGGTAAAAAAATAACTCTATTTTTTTTTGTTGACTCAAAGGTGGAAGGCGTGCTGATTATTTTAACACTACCTCTAATTCTACTGAGGATAAGAATAGGGATAATATGAACTCTTCTCGATCAACTGAAGAGCTGTGGCAAGCATTCTTTGCTAACCCTCTTGACTGGTGGGATAACAGGACAACTAAGGTTAGACTGGGATTGTTTAAAGTTATAACTACTTGTCATTTACATGGTAACAGTTACCTTGCATGTGAATAAACCTTCCTTTTGAGCGTATGCTAATTTGCAAGCATAAAAAAGAAAGTACAGAGAACACATGAGAAATCTAGAACCAAGAAAAGCATTTCAAATATTTACTGAGAGAGAGGGATATGGTCAGTAGAGAGGGTGAATATTGAGATGGAAATAATAAACCGCCAAATGCGGTTATGAAAGATATATTTTTTTTCTAGTGATTTAATGCTTAAGTTCTCACTTCTTCAAATTTAATACTAGTGTACTAGAAGGGTTCTGCATTTTGTATGTTGGAGTTATCTTCTGATTTTGGAACCTCCTTGTTTCCTTCCAATTTAACCAGAAGAGATTAAAGTTTCTAATTTAAAACAGTGGAAATAAAATATCTAGCTTTATCAACATAAGTATAGTGGCTGTAGTACTGCTTGTGTCATGCAATTGAATTTAGTTGGTTTAATCACATTGCTATTGCCATGCAGAATTAAAAACAATCACTTGTCCATCATCCTGATTCTATAAAGACATCTAGTACCAATATAAAATTACATTCAATGTGGTGGCAAGAGTTCAAGACCTGTTATCAGCACATAACACTTGTGTCATGTACGGACGCGTATATACGAGGCGCCGCAGAGCCCGCGACGTACGCCAGGCTGCTGGACGCGCGGCACGGGCAGAGCAGGAAGCGGCCGGCGCCCAGGCCACAGGAGGTGGCTAAGTTAGTTACTATTATTAGATTAGTTTCGGTTTAGAGTCCTAATAGCTAGGGAGCAATTGGCTCCCGTCTCGGTTTAGAGTCCTAGTATCTAGGGAGCTGTTGGCTCCGGTCGGTTGGCCTCTGGCCTATATCTATGTAAGACAGACATTAAGGAATTAAGCAATAATTACCAATCTAATCTCTCCCTTCTTCAACGACAACAAGCCGACGGCTGAGGGGCATAACCTCGCCGGCGAAGACGGAACGCGACTACGAACTCCGGAGTCGCGGTCCAGCTACCTTGGGCAGCGGTGCCCTTGACAACCTGGTATCAACATCTCGGCGTTCCTCGTCATCCCGATCACCACCGCCAGCCGCCGTCTCCCCACCCCCGGCCGCCACCACCATAGCCTCCCCTGCGTCATCCACCGCATCGTGTGCCGCACCAATGGGCGATAACGGCGACCTGCGGACCACCGTGGAAACACTTGCCGCCGCCGTCAAGCTTCTCCAAGCCATCGCGGAGACAAACGCCAAGGTGATGGAGGAAAACACCAATGCAATCCAAGCGCCGTCGTAGCGTTCCTCATCATCCTCCTTCGGCAAGCAGATCACGGGCGAACACCACCAAGATCGGCCGCCGAAATTCCAGAAGATGGATTTCCCTCGCTACGACGGGAAGTCTGATCCCCTGATCTTCCTCAATCGCTGCGAATCGTACTTCCACCAGCAACACATCATGGAGGAGAAGGGGTGGATGGCCTCCTACAATTTGGAGGACGGCGCACAGTTGTGGTACGTTCAACTCCAAACGGACGAAGGCACACCTCCGTGGCGCCGATTCACGGAGCTCCTCAACCTGCGGTACGGGCCACCCCTTCGCTCGGCGCCACTCTTCGAGCTCGCCGATTGCCGCCGCACAGGGACTGTCGAGGAGGACCAGGACCGGTTCCAGGCGCTACTGCCGCGCGCCGGCCCCCTTGAGGAAGCGCAGCGCGTCCAATTGTTCACGGGCGGCCTGCTTCCCCCCCTCAGTCTGGCCGTGCAGGTGCAGAACCCGCAGTCGCTCGCGGCCGCCATGAGCCTCGCCAGGCAGATGGAGCTGATGCAGCAGTACACCGTCCAGGTCGCAGCTCCGGTTCGCCCCGGTCCACGAGCTCTCCTGTCGCCCCCCGCTCGGCTGGCCCTCCCGGCCCCTCCGATCGCCAAGGCTCCCGGTCAGGCCATGGTCACGGTGGAAGGCCGCCCGGTCAAACGCCTCACCCAGGCGGAACAAGAGGAGCGTCGCCGCCTCGGCCTGTGCTACAACTGCGACGAGAAATTCGGCCGGGGCCACAACCGGGTGTGCAAGAAGTTGTTTCTACTCGACTCGGTGGAAGAGGAGGAGGACGACGACGCTGCTGCAGAAGACGGTGACACAGAGGCGCCGGTCTTCTCCCTCCACGCGCTCGCCGGCGTGTCTAAGGGTCGCGCCATGCAGGTCCGGGTGTCCCTGGGGGCAGACACGTTCCTCGCCCTCCTGGACACCGGCTCGACGCACAACTTCATCGCCGAGGTTGCGGCCGCGCGCACCGGCCTCACCATTCAGCCCAGGCCGCGACTCACGGCGACGATCGCCAACGGCGAGAAAGTGCCCTGCCCAGGGGTGCTTCGGCGCGCGCCTATCTCCATCGACAACAGCCACTTCGACGTCGACCTCTTCGTCATGCCCCTGGCGGGTTACGACCTGGTTCTTGGAACCCAGTGGATGGCCACACTCGGCCAGCTGACATGGGACTTCACGGCAGGCACCGTGACGTTCCACCGCCACGGGCGACAGGTCTGCTGGGCGGCCGTGCCAGCGCCACATACGCCGGGAGCGCACGCTGTGACCGCTAGCGACTCCCTCGATGAGTTGTTGGCCGAGTTTACGGACGTCTTCGCCACACCCTCGGGGCTCCCTCCTCAGCGCTCTCGCGACCACAGCATCGTCCTCCAGCCCGACGCGCAGCCTGTGGCGGTCCGTCCTTACCGCTACCCGACGGCCCACAAGGACGAGTTCAAGCGTCAGTGCACCACCATGATTGAGTAGGGCATCGTCCGTCACAGCGACTCGGCTTTTTCGTCGCCGGTTCTCCTCGTCAAGAAGGCGGACGGAACGTGGCGCTTCTGCGTCGATTATCGCGCCCTCAACGCCCTCACCGTCAAGGACGCGTTCCCCATTCCGGTGGTGGACGAGCTGCTCGATGAACTACACGGCGCGCGGTTCTTCAGCAAGCTGGATTTGCGTTCGGGCTATCACCAAGTACGGATGCGCCCCGAAGACGTTCACAAGACGGCGTTCCGCACGCACGATGGCCTCTACGAGTTCCTGGTGATGCCATTTGGGCTCTGCAACGCCCCGGCGACGTTCCAGGCCCTCATGAATGACGTGCTCCGCCCCTTCTTGCGCCGGTTTGTCCTGGTTTTCTTTGATGATATACTCATATACAGCAGGACCTGGGCCGAGCATCTGCGTCACCTGCGCAGCGTCCTTGCACTGATGCGCCACCACCTCCTCTTCATCAAGCGGACCAAGTGCGAGTTCGACGTCACAGCCGTGGCGTACTTAGGCCACATCACCTCTGAAGCCGGCGTGGCCATGGACCCGACTAAGGTACATGCCATTCATGACTGGCCAGTACCCAGGTCCGCGCGCGCTGTGAGGGGCTTCCTCGGATTGTCGGGGTACTACCGCAAATTTGTGGCCGACTACGGCGTCGTGGCTGCACCCCTGACGGCCCTCCTGAAGAAAGACGGCTTTTCGTGGACCGACGACGCGGCCACTGCCTTCGCCGACCTCAAGGCCGCGGTGACGTCGGCCCCGGTGCTGGCAATGCCGGATTTCTCCCTGATGTTCGTGGTGGAGTGTGACGCGTCGACGTACGGTTTCAGTGCGGTACTGCTGCAGGCGGGACACCCGGTGGCATTCTTCAGCCGGCCGGTAGCTCCACGCCACCGCTCCCTCGCCGCTTATGAGCGGGAGCTGATCGGCCTCGTCCACGCCATTCGCCACTGGAGGCCTTACCTATGGGGGCGCCGTTTCATCGTGAAGACCGATCATTACAGTCTCAAGTACCTGCTCGATCAGAGGCTGTCCACGATTCCCCAACACCACTAGGTGGGGAAACTGCTGGGCTTCGATTTCGGCGTCGAGTACAAGCCTGGGGCGTTGAACGTGGTGGCCGACGCATTGTCTCGCCGCGACACTGACCGGGACTCGGAGGAGGGCTCCGTTCTCGCGGTCTCGGCTCCGCGTTTTGACTTCGTCGAGCGGCTGCGACAGGCTCAGGTGGCCGACCTAGCTCTAGTGGCCCTCCGCGACGAGGTCCGGTCTGGCGCCCGAGGCGACCCGTGGGCGGTCGTGGATGGCGTGCTGCAGTTCGGGGGGCGTCTCTACATCCCGCCGGCGTCCCCGCTGATTCCAGAGATAGTTGGGGCTGTCCACGAGGAAGGACACGAAGGGGTGCACCGCACTCTACATCGCCTTCGCCGGGACGTGCATTTTCCCGACATGCGCCGTCTGGTGCAGGATTTTGTTCGCACATGTGCAACCTGCCAGCGCTACAAGGCCGAACACCTGCACCCTGCAGGTCTGCTGCTTCCTCTCCCCGTTCCACATGGCGTGTGGACAAATATCGGCCTGGACTTCATTGAGGCGCTACCGCGGGTGCGGGGTAAGTCGGTGATTCTAACGGTGGTCGACAGGTTCAGCAAATACTGCCACTTCATCCCCCTCGGGCACCCGTACACTGCCGAGTCGGTCGCACAAGCCTTCTTCACCGACATAGTCTGGCTGCACGGCGTTCCACAGTCCATGGTGTCAGACCGTGACCCGGTGTTCACGTCGACGTTCTGGCACGAGCTCATGAGGCTCTCCGGGGCACGCCTCCACATGATGACGACATTCCACCCCCAGTCGGATGGGCAGTCAGAAGCAGCCAACCGCGTCATCGTCATGTACCTCCGGTCTCACTAGAGATCGGCCGCGCCAGTGGCTTCGGTGGCTGCCATGGGCCGAGTACGTCTACAACACTGCGTATCAGTCCTCCCTGAAGGACACGCCGTTCCGTGTGGTCTATGGCCGGGATCCGCCAACAATCCGCTCCTACGAGCCTGGCGAGACGAGAGTGGCTGCTGTCGCCAAGGGCATGGCGGAACGTGATGAGTTCCTGGCGGACATCCGCTTCCGGCTCGAGCAGGCGCAGGCGGTGCAGAAGCGCCACTACGACAAGCTGCACCGCTCTGTATCCTACAAGGTGGGCGACTGGGTGTTCCTTCGGCTTCGTCAACGCGCCGCATCGTCCCTACCGCAGACAACTACTGGGAAGCTCAAGCCCAAGTACTTTGGGCCCTACCGCATCACCGAGCTCATCAACGACGTTGCTGTTCGTCTGGAGCTGCCGCCTCAAGCTCGTCTGCACGATGTGTTTCATGTCGGCTTGCTCAAGCCGTTCAGGGGAGCACCGCCAGCTGCGCCACCGCCTCTTCCACCGACTACGCATGGAGCAACGCTCCCTGAGCCTGAACGGGTGGTCCGTGCTCGGCTAGTTCGCGGCGTTCGACAACTCTTGGTTCGCTGGAAGGGCGAGCCTGCTGCTTCGGCCACGTGGGAAGACGCTGAGCCTTTCGCCGCCAAGTTCCCTACTTTCCAGCTCGAGGACGAGCTGGTCCTCAACGGGGGGAGAGATGTTATGTACGGACCGTATATACGAGGCGCGGTCCAGCTACCTTGGGCAGCGCCGCAGCGGTGCCCTTGACACTTGTATGCTAACATTCAATATTTACATGTTTTTTAAACTTTTTTCTCTCGTATTCATGTACACCAGATCTGCTGTCATGTGTCAAGCAAATAATAGATAAATGTTGTTAGGTCCATATTTTAAACTGAATCATCTACAGTAGAAGCTAGAAGCTGCTTTGACTTTGCTTCATAATACACCTTTCAGAAAGATCATGTTGTTAGATTGATGTATTTGTTTATTTATTACTTCAGTAATTTGTCTATCAATTTGTTTGGAAGAGGTCTGCTCAACATTTGCTTGACTTATGGCCTTAAATCATGTCAACAGAAGAATCCAAGGTATCCAGACTTCAAGCATAAGAACACTGGTGAAGCACTATGGGTTGATGGGAGGAACAACCCCAACTGGGTTATATCTCAGCTGGCAGTTTTGGACTCAAGAATGAGTTCTCTGCAAAGCAATGAGAGAAAACCAGTCTCTTATATGTATGCTGATGAGTTCATGACATTGGACGGCAATCGATAGTCTTTATGAAGGAGGAAGCTTGGCAGCGACCATTTTTTGTGCGGCTTGGCTGGCTGTTATGGCGAGATGGTGCTGTCATGCCTGCTGTCTCAGTTTTGTTGTACATGTCTGATCGGCTCTGGAGCGGTCGAGTGTTACGAGTTTCCGTAGTATTATTATGTACTCTGTAGACTGTAAGGTAGCTATGAGCTTATAACAAACATAAACGAAGTGGGAGAAAGCCAAGCTTTTACTGACTATCGTAGATCTGTTAGTACTGTTAGCTGGTTTGTGACATGGTTTTTAAGTTTTAACTGTGCTATTACGCTGAGTGGTAATGGTGTAGATCCGTGTTTAAACATGGCCTTATCTCGCATTACCGCCAGATTTCTGATTGTGTGTGATGCAAAAGGAGCAGATCTTACCTGCCAGAGAGGCAGATGCAGCCGGATCCTATCTTTTGACGTATCGTGTTTAATTTTACACCCAAATCATCATGCACATCTTTTGAACCTCATTGTCAAGGCGCATATTGTGCGTGAATCATCAAGATATATACACGGATTTCTTTGTCATACACTATCATGGACATGGTACCCCGGCCTCCTGCCTTGTCGGACGACGTGGTCTGAAGAATCTGCGCTGAAGCATTTTCTATGCGTGCAGCAGCAGATGGACCTGCCGTATCTCCAGGCGTCATGCACGCCAGCAACCATACACACCGCAGCATCCCAGAAAGGTAGTGGAAGTAGAAGATACAGCTGCTCGCAGAGCTCGCCAAAATTAAAAATTTATATGCTGTATTTCAGGGACAGGCCGGGAGGAGGATATTGACTTGGCTGTTTTTATTTTTCTTCTGAATGACAGATAGCCGGATAGAGACGATCGACCTGCCAACCAATCAGCCCAATCAGTAGTTAATTAATTAGTTTTGTGATGCGGCCACATGCTGGGTGTCCACGTACCGGTGCCTCGACCGATGCATGTGGTGACAACAAAACGCAGGCAGGTCGTCGGCGTTGTGTCTGCCCTGTGTTTCCTTGACCCATCGACCCCCATCATCTCGATCGGCGTGATAATAACCTTGTTTTCTCGTTTGACTCAGCTCGCGGTCACATTGGTTTTGGATCTTGAGATCGATCGAACGGCCACCATCAGATTTTAATCCTCTCGGGTTGCGTGCACATGGACATGCCAATCTGATTTGAATCTGAGCTTTTTACTTTTCATTTCAAGTCAAACTGGATCGTTTAGAACAAGTGGCCCTTTGTTTAATTTGGCTGATAACCTGACTTGCGGCTTGGTTAATGTCAACTGTTGTTATTAGGAATCAAAAGCAGAGATTGCAGTTTTGCATTTTAGACATGGTATGTATATATGTTGCTGCTTTGTTAATTAATTAGCCTCTTCTCTTCTGTAACTTGCCTTTGGGTCACCCTGATGAAACAATCTAACGATGACACCAAATCCTTGAAGAACTGACGACGTACATGGCATCGGAAATTCAGAATACGAAAACGAAGGCATGAAAACGCTAAACGAGTTGGATACGTAGAAAAGAAAGAAATAAAGGAAAGCTCAATACAGATAGAGAAGCAGCAGCTCCATCTTGAATGAAGAAATTAATAAGGGACGATCAACGATCAATATAACTGTATTGTTTCGTTTGTACAAACACATGGAGAGTAAGCTGAAACAACCTCAGCAACAAGCATCTCCTTTTGTGCTGCTAAAAAACAAGACCTAATAATCGTCTTACAGAATCAAAGCCGCACACATCCGTGTATGCGCTTCGATGCGCCAAGCTCATCCTTTGGCTTGGGCCGGGATTTCTGCAACCAGAAGTACAAAAATAATGAAAAAGAAGGAAACGATCGATCGACATGAAGGAACGTTGTTGGGCTTGGGCAGGCCCTCTCGAGTATCCTCTCGATCAGATATGATGGATCTTCTTCATTGCCTCTCTGATCCCAGGCCTGTGGCTTCAGATCTCTTCATGATCCTCAGCTTCTTGCAAGTGCTAGTGAACATCCTGCAGATCAATCAAATTAAGAACACCATCAGTAATCTTGTTGCATCGGTACGTACGACATCCTCTCTCAGAAATCAGAACAGAAGATGATCGAGATGAAATACTAGCTACTTACTCGAACGGTACGTCTCCGACGAGCATGAGGTCGCCGTCCTTGTCCTGGTAGGTGACGGCGAACTCGGACAGGTTGGCGCTGGAGGAGACGAACATGGCCTCCAGGGCCTCACTGAGCTCCCTGTACCCCTTGTACATCCTCAGGTCCACCTTCCTCAGGTACGGGGCGCCGTCCATGCTCACTTTCACGAAGGAGGCGGTGGTGTTTGCTGCGGCGGCGGATGGCGCCGTGCAGATGGGCGCCGCCGCATCCTCTTTGTTGGTCGCCTGCTTGGTGTTCTGCTGCTGCTGGAAGCAGCTCTTCCGGTACGACCTCACCGGCGGCCAACCGACCACGGGCGCCCTGCAAGAGTTGACAAAGTAGCCAGCGTATCGTATGAGCACTTGAAGCATGCAGATCGAGACGGTTCTTTCTCAACACTTTGGTGCAGTGCATGCTAGCTCTCTACTCACTTGGCTGCTGGGGGTGCTGCCTCGGCGTCACGCTTGTTTTCCTCCTCCTCGGCGGCGGCGTCCTCCACGGCACCACCGGTGGTGGCGCGCTTCTTGCCCCTAGGCGTCGACGGCGGCGTGGCCTTCACCTGGCTCTGCAGCAGGCTGCTGTCGTCGACGGTGCCCGGCAGGCCAAGCCTCAGCTCGGTCGCCATGAGATCGCCCACAACGGTTTCCATCTCCGTCTCCCAAAAAGTACTTGTGATCGAACACGTACGTACTCCTCGATCGATCCGGCCGGCGAAGAGTAGTTCTCCTTCTCTGGTTGCAGCTAGCTCGATCTCTGAGCTAGAATGAGCTGTAGGTGAATGTGATGATGCGCTGGTGTTGTGTGTTTGTCCTGAGGAGGAGGATGGCCATGTTTTATAGGAAGCTAGGAGGAGGAGAGGTACGGTGGCCAGCCAGTCAGCCAGCCAGCGAGGCTGCCAGGGAACCGGATGGAGGGGAGCGAGACCACGAGAGGCGACACGGACACATGCATGCAGCGACGTCTTGCGCGTGGGCGGTGCTGTGCTGGGAGGGTGACCGCGGGGGAGCAGCCACGAGCGGCCTGCCGGGTCGGCCGGCGACATGGATTCCTCGGTCGACGGGGTCACGGCGAGCCGGGGGCCGTCGGATCCGGAGGCAGCCCATGTGGGTGGCGGGGCCCGCCAGCGCCGCTCGATCGATATGGAGGGGATACATATTTTTTTAAATAATGGATAAAAATATCCGACCTCTACACTCAGGGATGTACACACTGTATAAAACTATGTTTACGAGCTGGGTGGCTTCCCTTTGGCCATGAACGATATCATCATGCTATGCGCATATATGAATAATCTGTAATCTATCTAATTAATTTGCTGCATTAATTAGTTGGACCAAATTAATGGGTGGCTGGATACGCGGTTTTCTGGGTCCCGGTTTGATTTTTAATTCAGCGGAGAACATGGCGTGTTAACGGGTTGTCGCCGCCACTCATGACGGATTCGAAGGTCTGTATGATTTATTTGGCGAGATCACTAGGGTGTTTCCTTGGTGCGCGCATTGATCTGATCCGATGCTTATCCGTTCGCAAGGCGAAGCCCGGTGTTGAGAGGGCCCGGTAACCCGGTTCCAAAGGTGGTATATGAACATTAGGATGAACAAGGAGGAATAGAAAAAAATACTAGTGTGGAATGATTACAAGGATGCTATGATTAGAGATATTGGGGAAGCATCTCTCGCACATATATATTTTTACGAGCTGTTTCTTCCTTTCGGCCCTGTCGATCGCATGGAGTATATACACAGGTTCAAGAAGGCTGATTTTGTATTGTATCGCGGAATATGGGGGACACTGTTCATTGCTTTCGGATGCATATATGCATCTCTTTCTCCTTTTCCCATGTATCTTTGAGTAAATTACACCCAATGCCTATCATTGCACCTCACCTTTTTCGTACTTACTACATTTTAAGGTTAGACAAGGGATGATATATATATATATATATATATATATATATATATATATATATATATATATATATCATATATGAAACAATTTTTTCGCATGATTGCACCGGTTATATCTAAAATACATGCAATTGATCATCGGAAAAATGATGGTACACATAATTTGCACAGCTGTTTTTTGTCGGATCAACATTTAAAGTGGGTGTTTCACACAAGATAAAAGGACCTCTCTACGTAATAATACCACACTCCTAAATAAAAACAACCATGGGTAAATTAAAGTGCATGCTAGCTATATATTAATTAATGGGTCATAATTCTAATCCTCTCATCGATCATCTACTTCACTTCCCTTCTTCTTTTTTTAACCACTAGATGAGATACTATTGTTCAGCAAATCTCTCTTGCTGTTGCTTTGCATCTTTTGGTTTGGTAAAGGTCCAACAAAGCCAAGTGGGAGTTGTTTGTTTTAAAAAATCTTCACACAAAGCATTGTTTGGCTGTGGTATTCCCTAAATAAAGTGCACTCCTGAGTTTGGTCATGAGAACATGGTCCCCCGGCCTGTTTAAAGATTTGGCTCATAATTTAACACGGTGTATCATGGTAGTCGGGACTAGTTGAATATATCAAACTATAGTACATACCTTTTGGAAACCACACTTAACGAGCGGTTCTAGAAAAGCAAAAGGTTAGTGCTTTCGGAAACAAGCTTGTCATGTACTACAACGTAGGCAAAATCATGCGCTCCAGAATTTACGGGACGGATTGTTAATTTCCAGTGCCTTTCTAGAGAATGGACGAATGGTACAGTGTATAGAAATTGGTTCTTTCTTTCTTTCTTTCTTTCTTTCTTTCTTTCTTTTGTGTGTGTGTGTGTGCCATCAGTTGAAGGCACTAATCCCATCTCAGACAAACAACAAGCAACGATTAGGTTTGATTACTTGCTTGCATCAGTTTGGAGCAAGTTTATTGTGAGCTGTAAATGTTTTTTTAGTAATTCTATGAAAGATATATGCTATCTCCTTTCATATATAGCTCACACCATCACAGCCATACATATATATGACCTTTGGTGTGCATTATGAGTACGTGGGTAATTTATATAAGTTTAGGAGTTACTTTAGATCTTTTTGTATGTAATGGCATGGATAATTTTTTTTGAAAGATCCGGTAAACCGGCTTTGATAGATAATAATAAGGAGAGAAAACATCCGTTACACGCGCGAGGAGCGCATCCCCGCCGCAGCCTAGGCTGCGTTGGGGCAGAGATATTTGAGCTAATTACTCAGTAGGTACAGAGCCAACCATGAGAGGCTTTAGAGCCTTACAACCTGCCATGGACCAGTGGTGTGCCATGTCCTTTATATCCCCCATTCGAGCTTCGACCGTTTTCCTCTCACTCCTAAACACCACTGCATTTCGCCGGTTCCAAAATTGGTGGGTTACACGTACTTTAGATTAATTTCCATAATGAAAAATATGGGTAATTTAGACAAATATCTGCATGTGGTAATTTAGATATATATTTAGGTGTTACTTTGAACTGTTTTAAATAATAACAGTTGTTGGTATATAAAACTGAATAACGCTAATAAAATTTATTGTTGTTTTTTTTGCGACGAAAGAAGAATTATATTATATAATAGCTGGGTACATCAACATATTACAAGCACTTTGGATTATATCCAGAAACTGATTTTCATCTAAAATATACCAACGTCGTGAAAAGCTCAAAATCTCAAAATCAAACCTTTTTGACGCTTCGTATAGATGACCGCACAGACAAATACTCGGCACCAGCAATAGCGGCAAACCTGAGAACAGATGCCCAATGGACGGCCAACATTCTTGTAGATGGAATTGAGGATCTTTTTCTTCTTGCTGGTGTCTTCCTTCTTCTTCTTTCTGTCACCGAAGAATGAGAAAGACTGATCTGAAGGATATTCTCCATAGTCTTTCATTGTGGCCAGATCTAACCATAACAAAACGAAAAAAAGACCGGAGAACGGCTAGAGTACCTTATTGACAACCAAATGTTTTTTTTTAGTTCTTTTGATATAAGTTCTTCTAGCAGTCCAAGGTGATCCTGTAAGAAGTCTGGCTAGAATTGCTCATATAGTATATGTTGAGCGTCGTTGGAAAGGAATACTTGTAGGGACTGGAGCATGAATCGCAAGCGTGAAAAATATATACAAGGAATGTAATTTGTCTGTATATATGCCAAGGACAGGTGGCAAAAGAAAAGGTAACAAATCTGGTTGCTAATGAAGGATAAATTAATTAAGTACTAGAGGATTGCTTAAAAGAAGGAACATGGAATTGGAAACCTACAGCCGTGTTCTCTGTAATGGCCAATTCGAGGAGACTGTTGATCATCTATTTGTAGGCTGCAACTTTGCACAAGCGCCTGCTCTTTTTTTTTTTGTTGAGAAAATTGCACAAATCTGCTGGATTCAATCCTTCTGTTGTTGATCCCAGCCTAGCTAGACCCCTTCTGAAACCTTGAGTGACTGATGGCTCAACTCAATATGCCTTTTTTCATGGAGATCATCAAATCATACTAATGTGTTAGGCCATCTGGATGACTAGAAACAACAAGATCTTTAATCAGGTCAATGCGTCGATCCAAGGATGCAAGAGGCTGTTTTTAACATGAGATGGATGCTTGTCTTCCCCAAGAATTCAAGAATGGATAAACAGTATCACAGAAATCTAAGGCCTTTAGTGATCCAGATTTTGTTCTTTTTTCTTTCATTTCTTGTTCCTTAATTCCCTCGGATCTTTTTTCTTTCTGTTCAATCTGTAACTTTCTTACTTTATTCTAATGCAATTCAGTAGAGGCAAAAACCTCTCCTGTTCTTTAAAAAAAATCGTGTGATTGATAGAATGGACAAAGACTAGTTAGGGCGTGTCCGCAATAGTTAGCTATTTGGCTAGTTAGATATGACGTGACAATAAAAAAGTAGGAGAGAGTAGTCAGTAGCTACGAGCAAATAATCTATCTATTTCACGTAGTCCAAGACTATGTGAGAGGAACATGTGGATCCAGTTGTATATATTAGTCTCTTTTATTGTCTCTCATCATTTCCATATCAGTTGGTTACATAGCTAGTACTAGCTATTACCATTGCGGATGCTCTTAGCCTAAGATGAGATGGGGATAACGAGACGACGATTGAATCCCCCAACGTTATATGGCAGACATGGACAGGAGTAAGCTCAATACAGTAAATGTAGAGCCAAGTGTAGCGTGGTATAGTGTAGTAGTAGGCACTTCTAAGCCCCTTCGAGGCTACTGGATCACTCCAGTGCTTCGAGTACTACGGACCCTCTGCCATGCATCCATTGCAGCAGAGCCGTTTCATGAGCGAACTGTAAGGATGTAAGCCTGTAACGTACGGTCCAAAAACCAATAGGGGTTACAGTATAGAGTTATACAAGTTATAAGCACACAGATCTACACGACTACACCTAGTAATTATATATATATATATATATATATACCCAGCCCTAAGCGGTTCTATAGCTAATCTGACTTCGTTGCGTTTTTAAAGTGGCGAGAAGTTTAATTAGATGATGCTCCTGATGTGTCGACAGATGCGCGGTGCTCCATGACGCGAAAAGAATTGTTTTCGCAGCTCGCAAGGTCGTGTGTGCTATCCCATGCATGATATGCTCCGATCCTTTTGTCAGCATCAGTCGATCCAAATGCAATCTATCGAAGCTAGCTAGCCACGATCAGTTTATTGCATTGGTGTTAACTGATCATCTAGCTGATGGCACCTAATTAACGCGCTAGCTAGAATCGATCAGGCTTAATTTGATTCCTTGTCGTCACACTGCTACTGTCCATGATTGGATGCATGCATCCACAATTCCATATAGATTGATAGATCAAAGCACGCAGCTTCCCAGTACCATTTGACTGTTGGCAGATTCCTTCTGTTCCTGCAACCTCTTGCAGTCTAACACTACTGATAATTGGGCTAGCTGCTCAATCCTAAACTATATGTGTGTGCGTTTCAACTGTACATGCAGCACTAAACATTTATATTATTAGTACTAGTCTCGAGCTGTGATGTGTACCTGCTGCTGTTGATGTCGCCCCCGGCCAACTGAAAAGAAATTTCCTTGGATTCCAGGCGGTCTGCTGCATATGATTCTGACAGCTGCACCGACTAACTAAAGTGTTGCATAGCAAAATAACATATAGTGCTGGCAGTGGCATTCTTCGATGCAGTGCATGCATGCTAGCTATTGGACTTGTTTGGTTCCATGTTTTGAATACTGCACTGCATAAGCTCTGGGTTCCCACGACCACGACTAGATCGATCCATCCGAGCAAAAGGTTCATGTTCAGTTTGTTTTCTGTTTACAAAGATGCCATGTGTCGCAATAACCTCAAACATCAAGCGTACTAACAAATTAAACAAATGTTTATATATCTGCCGGTGTGTAGTATTCAGACTTCCTTCAGTCTCTGTTGGATCTTGAATGTATTTCTGCATACGGTTTAAAGAAACCGTTCTTGATCATTGGACGTCGTAAACACAGGTCCCCAACTACTACTAAAGTAGGCAAACTAAACCTTAGCTTTCTCCTTGTTTTTATTTTTTTGCCAATTGTAAGCTTTTCATTGACCATAGATAAAGTTTCCTTGACCACTAATTAAGTACCACTATATATCTTCTACGTCCCGTGTACGTCAAAAATAAAAAATAATATATATATATATATATATATATATATATATATATATATATATATATATATAGTGGTCTATATATATAGGATTATATCATACACATACCACAGATGGCCGATGCTTTGTGACAGCACACCACGCCGCCCCTGCGCTTTTCTAATAATAAACCATAACGGCACCCAACATCCAAATGTTATTTTGTACTCCGGTCAATAAATAATTCAGTTTTGATATCTTAGACACGAAAAACATGACTTGTTTTCTAATTATTTTTGCTTGTCTGCAATGATGACCCTGAAACTTTGAACACTGTCATGAGTCGCGACAGAGTAGTGTGGATCTAGCTATATCAAGTAGAGGCATACAATATAAATTGTAAATAGTGTTCCAGCAGTGACCAAACTTACTAAATAGTGCGTGGCGGTGTTTTCATACAACAATTTCAAAGATCAGACGACTGTACACAGCTATAACTGTTGGATAGCTACGCTTGGATTGCAAACCCTCGTGGGATGGTTATGGGCGGGGGACAGGCGAAGACGAACACTGTCCATGTCGCGATCATCATTAGCGCGCCCACACATCTTAATTAAGATGGGGTAGTACTACGGTGTGGACAATTGTTCAATGAGCAAGTGAGGTGTCTGCAATGACACCGGCATCGAGATGTAGACTCGTAGTGTAGCACCATGCACTACTACAGAATTGATTAACCGCAGCGTTGTCCAAAAGGCCTCCGCAGCGGACATCTTTTCCGCCCGCTGCGGTAAATCGCCACGATTTACGGCAACGGACAGAAAAGACTTACCGTGACGACCACCATTGCCCGCTGCGGTAAATCGATTTACCGCAGCGGGCATCTTAAGTTGCCCGCCACGGAAAACGCCGCAGCCCAAATAGGCGGGGCGAGGCCCAATCCGGCCCAATCCGTTGATGGAAGTATAAAAGAGCTCTTAGGGTTTCCAGCTCTGAACCCACGCAGATACGGCGGCGGCATCGCATCGCAGCCAAATCCCCCTCCATGAAGTCGTTCCTCTTCCTGTGCCGAAGCCGTTCCTCTTCCTCCACTCTCCACAGCAGCCAAATCCCCCTCCACTCTCCTGTGCCGAAGCCGGAGGAGTCATCGGAGCCGACGTCCCATCGCGCCACACCGAAGCCATTCCTATTCCTCTTCCTCGTCGCGCCGCGACGGACGCGGAGGCCCGTGACCTCCCGCCAGGCCTCGTCCTCCGGGTCTCCGTCGACGCGTCCCATTCCCCCGGCGAGTCCATCACGCTGTCGTCGCCGCCCGCCTGCCGCGGCGTCCGGCGACGACACCACGAGCCAGGACCCAACCGGCTACGACAAGGAGGAGCTGGAGATCTGCACGTCGCGGTGTCGTCCGTTCCCTCAGCACGTCGTGGTGTCGTCCGTTGCATCCATGGTTACATGTCCCGATCTCTTTCCTTTCTTCCCTTCCCTTCCCGGGCTGTATCGTGATGTGTGTGTATGATCTGCACAGGCTGTATTCGTGGTGTCCTCAGCACGTCCGTTGCATCCATGGTTTCATCCCCCGAGCTCCCGTCGTTGCAGCAGCAGCAGCCGTCCGGTCGGGCTCCGTCGGGGTGGCCTCGGGCGACGTGGGCGAGGAGAACGAACGCGCGCGAGCTCAGACAGTGAGAGCGGAGCACGGGGCTGAGAAGGCCGGCGACAGGCTGTTCGTCGTCTCCATCGGGCGGAAATGAATGCGGGACGAGAGCAACGGCGACGGGCGGGCGGTGGAGCTCCTGGCTGCGGCAGGCCCAGATCCTGCCCGTTGGGTTTCTTTCTTTTTTTATTTTCGAAAATTCTTTACTGCAGCGGGAAACATAAGCGTCCGCTGCAGTTAATACTCATTTACCGCAGCGGGCGTGGATATACCGGAGCGGCCCCTTTCGCCCGCTGCAGTAAAGCCTTGATTTACCGTGGCGTGGCAGCGCAAGCGGACACGGTTGCCCGCTGCGGTAAATCGTTTTCGTCCGCTGCGGTTAAGATTTCTGTAGTAGTGATGTATGTATGTCTGTAGTAATCCTGTGTGAAGGACTGAAGGTAAACGACGAATAGGACAGCAAGCTACATTCTCGTCATTGCGTCAGCACTAAGCACAACAAACCGATAGTGTGATCCGTAGGGGAAGAATTGAGACGTACACTGATCGGTGTGTGTAGTGCATTGATAGCCATGCAAGCTTGAGGCTATTATATACTATGGCTATCATATGAGCTCAAGTTATTCCTAAGGTTGTTTAACTGTTTGTTTCAGTAAACATTTTGATATTCTGTAATAGGTATATATATAGTACGTGTAATATATATGTTCAACACCGGAGATCAGCACATGACCTAGGGTGTACACTTTATTTTGCACTATGAGACATGATTGTCAGGACCATACTCGTAGGGCATTTTTTATTAGGAAGTATCGATCGGATTGGATGATCCTGTAATATAATGTCTAGAAAAGTAAAGAGATGCACTCTATATAGATAAGTATGTTCTTCAGTATACTGAAAAGATTTGAATCGTCTAATATCAAGTGAACACACATCTAGACTCCAGTTTTGGCTTTAGCGTTTTGGTGATTGTTGAACATGAGTGTTTATGACTAATGAGTGTTTTGCACTGGTTATATATAAATTGAGAGTCGTCATAAATTTGTCATTCCCAAATGGACAAAGGGTATTCATTAGTGGAGCCTAAGATTGTATGTCAAGGGACCTTCTTTACTGAGTCTTTGTCTTCATTTATTCTCCAATGTGGATTTGGGGGCTGTGGCAATAACTCGAGACTAGGTGGTCCTTTTGACAGCCATTGTGAAAGGCTACTGAAAATAGGACATTTTATTGGCGTTTTGGTTAAGTCAACTGTTACTTATCGTTTCTGTGGCTGATAAGCCGGTTGATACTGTTTTTGGTTGTTTTGTTATGAGATAAAAACACTGTACCATGGCTGATAAGCCAAACAAACAAGACGTTAAGCTATTGATAGTAGAACTATTTTAAAAAAAAGCTAATGTTTGCACGACTGTCTAGTATTGCAACATAATGATTAGTAGATCATATATATGTGCTCAAGTTATTCCTAAGGTTGTTGAACTGTTTGTTTCAGTAAACATTTTGGTATTCTGTAATAGACCGTATATAGTACGTGTAATATATATGTTCAACACCGGGGATCAGCACATGACCTAGGGTACACTTTATTTTGCACTATGAGACATGATTGTCAGGACCATACTCGTAGGACGACATTTTTTATTTGGAAGTATCGGATTGGATGATCCTGTAATATAATGTCTATAAACGTAAAGAGATGCACTCTATATAGATAAAGTATGTTCTTCAGTATACTAAAAAGATTTGAATGGTCTAATATCAAGTGAACACATCTAGACTCCAATTTTGGCTTTAGCGTTTTGGTGATTGATGAACATGAGTATTTATGACTAATGTGTGTTTTGCACTGATTATATATAATTTGAGAGTCATCATTTGTCAGACAAACGTTTTAAAAATAAGCTTGCCATTCCCAAATGGAGAAAGGGTATTCATTAGTGAAGCCTAAGATTGTATCTCAAGGGACCTTAACTGAGTCTTTGTCTTCATTTATTCTCCAATGTGGATTTGGGGGTTGTGGCAATAACTCGAGACTAGGTGGTCCTTTTGACAGCCATTGTGAAAGGCTAGTGAAATAGGACATTTTATTGGCGTTTTGGTTAAGTCAACTGTTCGGCTGATCGTTTATGTTGGCTGATAAGCCGATTGATGCTATTTTTGGTTGTTTTGTTGTGAGACAAAATTAACACTGTACCATGGTTGATAAGCTGGGCTGATAAGCCAAACAAACGAGACGTTAAGCTATTGATAGTAGAACTTTTTTTTAAAAAAGGTAAAAGCTAATGATAATAGAATTAATTAAATTAAAAATATATAGCGAAAATATACAACGTTAATAAACACCATTTACATAGTGTAGTGTGTCATGATATTATTGTGTTTCATTGTTTGTTGGACAACATGTTTAGTGCTTAACAACCAGAAGTGCATGCCCATGTCGGTGTCGTAATCATGACTCTAATTAAGACCTAACTGCAATGTCAATGGTAATAGTAGCATTGAAACGGGATCTTAACAACCATAAAAAGAATCTCTTTTTAGGGGCCGTTTGCTGTGTTCTGTACGTGTCGCTTGTCAAAATTTTGCCATCTCTAGCTAGCTACTAGGAACGGTTGAGCAGCCGGGTTTCTAATCTAAAGACACATAAATAGAAGTTTACAGAGCAGCAGCTCCGTAGCAGTGTGAGAAGGGCATATGGGGTTTTCGAGAACGTACCACACACACAGCAGGCAGGGCAAAAGCAAGCGATCCTGTACGACTGCGCTAATAAGCCACGCTGTCACGCTGATCAAGATGCGGCGGGCCGGGCCTTTAGCTTGCTGCCAAACACACGCGCTATATAGTACTACCTCCGTTCTGAAAATAACCTAATTATGAAAAGTGTATTGGTGACTATATATTAAATAATATTAACATTTATATCTCTAAATATTTTTTTAATAAAAATATATTCTATTATCAATCTAATGATACTAATTTCATATTATAAATGTTAATATTTTTTTATATAAATTTAGTTAAAGTTTAAATTATTTAATTTTTAAAAAACTAAAATTACATTCTTTTAGGACGGAGGTACTACTATTAGTCTGGATCAATCAAGGACGATGAAATGCAAGCATGCAAAAGTGAGTAAAGCTGTAGGAAAAGGCTGTCATTCCCGGATGTGCATGCATGTGAGGATGCTCAAAATATAGCGCACAGAGACACGTGCACGTGAAGCGACAATACGTGCGCATGCACACAGTCTACTCCGTATGTTGCCTTCCTGGCAGCGTGTACGTGGGATGACACGCATGCAGGACACCATCGTTACTCCAAGGACCGTACGAGTACGAACACAGATTGTCGTTTCGTCAAAAAAAATTTAGAATTTCGTCAAATTTTATTTATATTGAATGTATATGCTAATTTATTAGGATTAGATAGTAAGGGGCTATTTGGTACAGCTATTGTGAGCTATTTTTTTTTTGCTAAACATCTCTTTTCAAAACGGTTTCACCTATGAAGTTGTTTTTCCCCTTTCCACAAAGATATTAAATGGTAGCTTATCACAACTCTCTCCCTCCTTTCTCTGAGCTTATAAACCTGTGTCATGTTAGATCCGCCTAGCGGAACTCTGGGCTTAGCCCCTGCACATTTGTTTTAAGCTCTAAAGCATTTAGGTGAATGTGAAGGTTGGGATACATTTGTTCCACAATCTAAAAAAATGTGAGACATGATATCTAAATAATATCTAATAATAATTTTAAAATATTTTTTACGAAAATAAAAAGATAAATTTATATAGCCTAAGAGTCAAAATAATTGATTATATTATTGATCTTTGAGAATGGCCTTATACAATTTCCAATAAAAGGGGCATGGATGCAGCATGTGGTAAACAACAATCGAGATCACGAGGCAGACTTGCATGGGGATGGGACGCCGTACTATACCTACTTTGGCGTGGTGTTACCGTGTACTACGTGCGCCAGCCCGTGCTTGTGTGTTGGTACGGGCGCATGCAAACAGGGACCCATCACCCTTGCGCGTGCGGCGACAACGTACGTTAGTTCACTGGTGCACCCGACAATGCGTTAGTTCCATGTAGGGTCTCAGCTCCGTGCAAAACACCCAAGCTTTCGAGGTTAGTGTTAGGGTCGACCTCATAATTTTTTTTGCAATGAATTATATAACGTTATTATGGTTCAAAATAACGTTGTTTGGAAAATGAACTAAAAGCCACTTTAAATCTTGCTTGAGTTGTGCCCAAAAAATTAGCACCTATATATACCAGTCAAGCAAATACCTCACTGGCTATATATACCATCATAAGGGAATTGAAAACAATAGGTGATGAGAGGGAGATGCTATTTACCTTGCGGTGGGTATGTTTTTTAGGGAGACAATATCCCTAACTTATAACATCTCAACACATGAACATAGAATTCCAAAAGAAAAAAATGATCCATGGAGATCTCATGTTTCTTTATCTATTTCATTCACTTCAATTTACTTCCACATGAACAAGAATCGGTGTGGGTACACCCCCCCCCCCCCTCCCCCACCGCAAGCAACCACCCAGGTTTACAAGTACCATAGGCTAGGCTTTGATCATAGGCGCGGTTATGACAAACTATTGTTTTTATTCAATTGGAATATAGATCATCATTTGCAGATTGCTTGTTGTCCTATTATGTCCTCCCCTAATGACCATGTTTCGAAACTTCTAAACTAAAATGTCCGAGTGTTGAATTATGTAGCAAGAAGAGAAACTGTGAATTCTTGATAAAACAAATACAACCAAATGTTGTATGTCTGCAGAAGACTACTAAAATGATCCTAGACATTGTCAACAGCCTCCTTATGACAGATTTCCTAGGGAAATCTTCATAGGATCTTAGCTCCTGGCTGCATATTACACTAGGGGTGGCATGGAATCAAGATTTGGTGGAGGGTGCAGCACCCGTCAGGAAAACTTTCTCAATAACCTTGAGACTGACCATGTGTCTAACCAACACATCCTTCATCATATTGGTGTATATATGAGCCAATACACAAGATAGCTAGATCGAACATCCCCTTCCTAAATGAAATTATTGGTTGCCAACCAGTTGCTAGCGCTCCATGTCTATGCTTGCAGGATTTCAACCTCATATATGAAGGATACAACAAAACAACAGTAACATCAACCAAAGATTAATGAGCCAATTCAAACGAGCTATTAATGGATAATGAAAATTATCCTTCGTCTAGGCGTTGCCCAAGAGTCCAAACCCTTAACTTCGCATGAGGTAAATATAAACAAAGAGTTGAACTCCAAGCGTTATGGGATGGGCACCCATTGAGGAGTCGAGGAGATAGCAAGGCACAGACCATTCAAATAAAGGAGGGAGACGCTTGCATAAATTTTTTCCACCACGTAGCCAATGAGCACTGAAAACACAACCTCATCCCACACCTCAGGCTAGGGGCGGATCCAACCCTGACAGCAGTGACTTTCTCTAATTTCTATTACAAATTCATACTCATACATGAAGTTATCTATATTGTAGTAGATGTGACATCAGTGACATATTAGACTAGATCCACTACTGCCTCATGCATACTGATCCTGAAAAGAAGGACATTATGTGTCGCCACTTCTCATAAACGCTAGGGTGAAGGTTGCACAGGAGATGTGCCTTAGATTGAGAAAGGCTTAACTTAAAATAATTAATATTGCTAATAACAATATACTTATTCAAGTTTGCACAGAAGTAATAATATACCTATTCGAAAGGTGGCTCAAAAGACAACTAATTCTGTTTGCCTTGAAACAAAACGTGGCGTTTAATGTATCAAAAGAATGGGATTTGCTAAATTTCAGGTGCCTGAATTTTAATTTTATTTTAGGCGATAGTTATTGCATATATTTTATACTACAATTGTAGTTTTAGTTCGTTGCAATTTACGTAGACACGGTTCGCAATTTTTTGTTCCAGAAATAAATAATATGTTAGACAAAACTATAAACCTTACAAAATCTTATATATGTTGGCACAAAGACAATTTAATAATTATAATTATTTATATAGGAGGATAAGGACAAAAATTTAATATGTTATAAACAAATAACAAAATATAAAATTAACAACTAATTGATGGTAAGTCGCAAAAAAAAACTAATTGATGGTACATTAGTGTTGTCTAAAATTATTATATTAAATTTCAGATACCTGAACTATAGGAAAAGTGCAAAAGAATAGTCGATATATAATATAACCTTTTTTCCAAAGTTTGGACAAAAATAAAGGACGCCATTTTGCAAGCGGGCCCTTAGTTGGGTGAAGAAATTAATAGAGCACATACAATTTTCAAAGTTTGGCGCAAAAGGACGGGACTTTTGCATTTTGTATGACACCATGATAGGCCTTATATACGCTACGCCGCTCCGGAAGGAGGGAACCGAGCCTCTCTCTCACTCACCATCCACCTGCCATTATCATTTCTCCCTGCTCTTCTTGCATCTTGCCGGCCTGTCGCTCCTGCCTGTCTCCGCCGCGCGCGCTCATAGCTCCCAGAACCCAACTTGGAATCGAAGTCGAGGACCTCTCCTCAGCTGCGGGCTGCGGCTGCGCGCGCGCGAGCATTCGATCTATTGGAGTTTTGGAGCGGCGCCGTCAATGGCGGGCCTCGGGTTCGAGGAGACCGAGCTCCGGCTCGGCCTGCCCGGCGGCAACGACGCCGGATATGCGGCGGCGGCGAGGAAGCGGGGTTTCGAGGAGACCATCGACCTCAAGCTGAAGCTGGAGCAGCCGGCGGCGGCGGCGGCGTCATCGGCCGCGGCGCACGTGGAGGAGGAGCAGCATGAGGACGAGGCTGGCGCTAGCGCCGTCGTCGTCGTCCCCGCCGTGAACCCGATGCCGTCGCCTCCAGCAGCCACCACCGGCGGCGCAGGTACGACGACCATGAAGAGGTCGCCGAGCCTGAGCAGCGTGGTCACCGCCGACGACGCGAAGCCGGACCCCGAAAAGCCTCGCGCGCCCAAGTACGTCCTCCTCCTCCTAGCGCATATATTCTCGTTTGCCTTCGTAATAAACAACTAGACATGCGTGGGCATGATTGTGCAAAAGTTCTTGCTCCTGCCAACTTAAATACATTTCTGTTGTCAAAAACAAAAGCTTAATGAGATACATTTCAGGCTCTGGTAACCGCGACAAAAAAAACTTAGTATTTGCGAGAAACAGGCTCTGGTAACCGTGACTTTGAACCATTTCGATCGGGTGAAATGAAACCGCTATATACACGACTTATCAAAAAAAAACCGCTATATACATGGATTCCTCTAAAATCTGTGTGCATCAGTACTGAGGACTGAATGATGACGTCCAAGGCTCATTTTGGGTCTGCGTTCTGCTCC
The DNA here is from genome assembly GCA_022036555.1 of Microstegium vimineum. NCBI lineage: Eukaryota > Viridiplantae > Streptophyta > Magnoliopsida > Poales > Poaceae > Microstegium > Microstegium vimineum. The sequence goes on along the minus strand of CM039124.1, from coordinate 43,583,016 downwards.
TGCATGCGCGCATCGTCAGTGCATTTGGATCTTGGCACGTAGAGACGGAGCCTGCTTGAGAAGGTTTTTTTTTAGAAAATAGTTTCATGAGTAACTCTCGCTGAGCAATTTTGGAAAAACTGTTTGACAAAACAGCTTCATCAACAACTTTATGCATGGATATGAGAGAGAAAGCGGGAGAGAGCTATGATAAACTACTATTTTCAGCTTCATCTCACACTTTATATCTTTGTGAAAGGGGAAGAAAAACAGTTTTATGAGTGAACCTATTTTAAAAAGAAATATTTGGTAAAAAAATAACTCACAACAATTTTATGAAGCTAATATAAGTTATACCAAACAGGCTATAAGAACAGAGGATACGCTAGCTGGCTAGCTCATAGCCTCTCGCAGTCTCGCTCGCAGCAGTTGCTCATACACCCATACCTTGCAGTGATGGCGTGATGGATGAACATTGAACAGCCAACAGCGCAGAGAAAAAGACAGGGAGGGAGGCATGTGGGCCTGTGGAGGGGCACGGCGGACCGGGACACCCCCAGCCCCAGTACCCAGCTACGTACAGCTACGGCTGCCGACATGAATTTTCTATATATATATATATACATTTACATTTTTTCTATAGTTTAGATGCCTGAAATTTAAGATGATTTTAGACAACACTAATATACCACCAATTAATACTACCTCCGTCCCTCAAAAAAAATATAATTCTCGTTTTTCGAGAAGTCAAACAGTTTAAACTTTGACTAATTTTATATAAAAAACTACTAACATTCATGGTATGAAACAAATATCATTAGATTGGTTACATAATATATTTTCATAATAAAATTATTTAGAAACATAAATGTTAATAGTATTTAATATAAAGTTAGTCAAAGATTAGTTATCTTGGTCGACACGACTTTTATGGTTGCATCTATTCCCGGACGGAGGTAGTATAAATTAGTTGTTAATTTTATATTTTGTTATTTGTCTGTGTATATTAAATTTTTGTCCTTGTCCTCCTATAAAAATAATTGTAATTGTTAAATTGTCTTTGTGTCAACATATATAAGATTTTGTTAGGTTTGTCTAATATATTTTTTATTTTTGAAACAAAAAATTACAGATTGTGTCTACATAAATTGCAACGAATTAAAACTGTAATTTTAGTATAAAATATATATACAATAACCGTTGCCTGAAATTTAGCAAATCACTTACATTTATATTTACCAAACAAAAAGAAAGAGCCTAGCTTTCAATTAATTCCATGCGAGGTACTAACTCCGTCCTAAAAAATATATAATTCTAGAAAAGTGTCATAGTTTAATAAGTATATGCATGCATGTTTATATCGTGCAATAGTAACAGAAACCGCGTGGATCTTGAGTCTGTTGTCTGCAGTAATTTCTGTTATGATCGATGATATCAAGAAGAGCATATAGCATGATGAATGGATGCATTATTCATTCCGTGCGTGTGTACCGGCGTTTTGTTTGATGCGCTACATATGTGTATACAGGGCACAGGCGGTGGGCTGGCCGCCCGTCCGATCGTTCCGCAAGAACATCCTGGCCGTCCAGCAGTCGTCCCAGGCGTCGTTGGTGAAGGTGAGCATGGACGGCGCGCCGTACCTGCGCAAGGTGGACCTGAGGACGTACGGGAGCTACCAGGAGCTGTCCAAGGCGCTGCAGAACATGTTCAGCTCAGCCTTCACCATCGGTACGTCTACGTACTACTACAGTGCATACTACTGTACATACATACACCTACGTACAGTAAGGTTTATTCGATCTACTGTGCTAGCTTGGCCGATCGACGTACGTCGTCACGAGCTAGCTGTGTCGATCGGTCTGTCCTGGCCTGCCATGGCTGGCTGGCTGGCCGGCATTGCTTGTCTGTCCCACTCCCACCACGCCACCAATATATGGGCACTTCGTACAGTGTATACCATACACATACTACGTTATTTACGGTGTCAGCATGAACGTGCATGTCACGCTCATGTACTTATTACGTACTACTAGTCTACTACATATATACCCATTTATTGTTCCAGCTGTATGATAGCCGATACGGCTGACTGTACAGGTTATGCATGCATGATTGAGTTGCTATTAAGAACATGACAGATACGTTCGCACATCGCACTGTACATATACTCCCTGCGTACTGAAAAAAAAACTTGTTGTTTTAGAAAACGAAACGACACGGTCTCCAAAGTGTAACTTTGACCGTTTATTTTTTAAAAAATATTTATTGAAACATAATATATGTATATTTTTGTGAAAGTATTTTTCAAGACAAATCTATTAATATGATTTTCACATTTTCAAATTCCACAACTTAAAAGATATTCATGATTTATATTCTTAATGTTTGACTAAAATATTGTCCTAAACGATAAGTTTTTTTTAGTATGAAGGGGGTACTATATCAACAGAACATATATAAAAGTTTTTTTGGAACGCAGGAATGCAAAAAAAAGGAATAGGAAAAAAACGCAGGAATAAAATAGAGCAGAAAGTAGAAAACTATAGGATTTAAAAACACAGGAATATAAACTTTTCGGTGTTTGGATTGCAGGAAAACAAAAATCTAAAATGTGCCCAAGGATCCATACTTGAGAACTTGAGAAAACATTGTAGGAATTTTTCCTTTAGGTTTCTTTGGATGTTTTTTCCTATGTTTTGGGAAGCAAGGTTAGCCTTTCCTCTAAAAAGGAATGTAGATTTTCTTGGTTCCAAACAACAAGTTGAGGAAACTTTCCTATGAAATTCATTCCTTTGTTTTTCCTTTGAAAACCCTCCAATCTAAACAGGCTCTAAAAGTTTTTTTTCTGATGAAGAAGAAAGAAATGCTCTACTCGATCCTACATAATAATAATGAGATCGAGGCAGATAAGTCCAGTCTCAATGAGGATTTCATGTCCTAGTTTTCAACGCATCCGTATTTTGGAAGCAGTATATAAGAGTTTCATCCCATAAAACTATCTCGGCTAGCATGAAACTTTCATTGTCTCTCTTCGTCAATATGTTATCACATCAGCGTATTTAATGCTCATGAAACTCTGATGAAACACCATTGAGACTGGCCTAAGGCATGACGTGTCGCCCTAGCTAGGGTAGCTAGCGACCGCTGGCCACGCAGTCTTTCTCGGTCAACCGCGTCGGCCTACTCCCTCCCCCAGCCTCTATCATCACCCCTGGCCAACGGCTTCCTCGCCGCCCACCGCCCATCCCCACCACTCCACCCCATCCTCCCCTAACATCAATTGGAGTATCTGTCACATCAGCACGTTTTCTCCCCTAGCCTCCATCGATGCTGGCGGCGCCGCTCACTGCCCACCCCACCATCATCCCCTAACCTCCACTAGAGTCTTGGTGGGGTCGTGCTTCGCGTGATTGAGTTTTAACAATAACATGGTCCATTCTCTAAATTCTTTTTTTAATGAAAAAACCGTTACCGGCTTTCATTGATAAGAGAAGAGATAATTTTTCAAGAGTTGTACCGGCAGAAGCTAGGCCGACAGCGATTTATTATTACTTGCTGGTGTTCAGCAAATCAGCAGTCTGAACACCAAGCTAGCCACTCCAAGTCTGAACACACCAAATCTCCAATGTTTGTACGTTTGTTCTCAGGCAGCTGCGGATCGCAGGGGACGATGAACGAGACGAAGCTTGCGGACCTACTGAGGGGCTCTGACGAGTACGTGGCCACTTACGAGGACAAGGACGGCGACTGGATGCTCGTCGGCGACGTCCCCTGGGAGTAAGTTAGAGAACGAAACCTCGCTCTGTCCATTTTAACTCGCTATATATAGCCTATATATACCTAAGCTAGCAGTTATATATAGCTCTTGTTCTTACCAATTCTCTCTCTCTCTCTCTCTCTCTCTCTCTCTCTCTCTCTCTCTCTCTCTGCCTGCTGGCTGTGGCAAATTGATCAAATAAAATTGCAGGATGTTCGTGGAGTCGTGCAAGCGCCTCCGGGTCATGAAAGGATCTGAAGCCGTCGGCCTCGGTCAGTACTATAGCTACTCTCAAATATGCATGTCTCGTCACAGCAAGCTTTATTTAACACCTGATCGGCAGCTAATTAACTGGTGCTAACGACGGCATTCGTGTTGTGCTTTGTCTGTTCATGCATCATCAGCACCGAGAGCCATGGACAAGTGCAACAACAGCTAGCTGCTGAGCAACAAGGCACTGCGCGGGAACACTCTAGCGTACGTCCGGCCGGTATTAATTAACTGCAATGGTTGGATAATGCATGGATGTATTATAATTACTGCCTGCTTCTGCTCCTCCTGTCTGCACTCTGTATCATATACTACTAGTATATTGTTGTTTCCTACTACACCCGTGAAGGTCTGTGTCATCGTCTCATTGAGGCGTATGTCTTCATGTATATTATTAGTGTATGTATCTCAGCTCTCTTCCTTTTTTTTAATTTTATTTTTAGGGACTCCATTCCATGTATCATATATTGCGTCGTCGTTTAAGCAGTTTCATCTTGTTATATGAAGTATGTAAATATACACACACGTAACAAAGATGGTGTGATCCATAGTACATACGTGTGTCAGTGTTGTGTGCCTTTTTTTTTTGAGAATTACACAGTACAACGCAGACACTCAACACGCACGCACACTCACCCCTATGAATACACGTACGCAAACCCTACCCCCATGAGCACCTCCGAAGAACTGAGCCGCCAGATATCTCGAGCTTCACGAAGTCACCACAGGCGCCTCGCTGCCACTGAAAGCGTAGCGCCGGAAAATCCTGAAATAAATCCAGGAAACCACTACCTGAAATTCGCTCCCACGGGGAATCGAACTCAGGACCTGTGGGGTGCCGCTCGAGTGACTTAGCCAACCAGACTAAGCACCCTTTGGCAGTGTTGTGTGCCCTTTTGCATACCGGCCGACCGGCCTCTAATTTCATTTCTCTTGTCCATTAACTTTAGCGAAAAATGTGAATGTCAATATCTGATCTTCAGGGATATGTGCCATCCATTTCCGAACACTAAAAATGGGATATTTAATTTTTTGCCACTCTAATGTTTGGCACGATCTCATTTGCCATCTTTGTACGCGATCCTAATTTTTTGCTCCCAAACTGACCAAAACTTTAATTTTCTAGTCATTTTGATTGCGTGGCACGACTTGGCATGCCCAGTCAGGTCTCCAGTGTGGCAGGGGCACGTAAAAAGACAACGATGCCCCTTGTCTTATTCTCATTCACCAAGTGACCCCGTCGACATGAGCCTCCACACCGCCAGTGAGGAGTCCGAGGCCGTCGTCTTCGGCGTCGTCGGCGAAGTGATGCGCGTGGACCCGACCGTCCTCCACCCCATCATCGCATCCAGGCACATCCCAGTAGTCATCGCCACCATGGCGGCCGACGAGGCCAGGCCTTCTCTCCCTTTCGTCTCTCTGAACTCTCCCCCGCAGGCTGCTGCCACCACAGCCATGGCGGAGACGGCCCCAACGCTGCCGCCGAGGGCTGCCAGCCCGCGCCCCACGAGGATCCGCCCCGCCGGCTACGGCACGTGTGACGCTGTGGTGCTCAGCGTCCTCTCCCAGCGCTACGGCGTCATCCCGGAGCCCGAGGCCGAGCGTGTCGTCGCGGCCATCAAGGCCGAGGCCTTCGCCACCGCCGAGTACCCGGCCTCCGTCGAGGAGGGGATAGAGGTGCTCCAGGCGTACTCCAAGGAGGTCAGCCGCCGCCTCCTCGAGCTCGCGAAGACCCGCTCCGCCACCGCTACGGCGGCGGCCGTCGAAGGGAGCGCGCAGGAGGATCTCGAGGAGGACTCGTCGGCGACTGCTCCGGCCGGGACAACCCAGGGAGCCTGGCACTACTACAGAAAGGGCTTCTAGCCCCGGTCCATAAGGGTCTTTAGTCCTGGTTCCATCAACCGGGACTAGGAACCCGGGACTAAATTAGTCCCAGTTGGTAGAACCGCGCTCCATGAGAATCGAACCTACTCAACTTATCTGTCAATAGATGGAACTCTTCCCTTTTGAACCCACGCGTCGAGAGACCTTTAGTCGCAGTTCGTAACACCAACCAGGACTAAAGGGACCTTTAGTCCCGGTTCATAACACCAACCGGGACTAAAAGGTCTATCTTTAGTCCCGGTTGGTATTTCTAACCGAGACTAAATGTTCTGGACCTTTAGTCTCGGTTGGTAACACCAATCGGGACTAAAGGAGACTTTTTATCCCGGTTGGTGTTACCAACCGGAACTAAAGATCTATTTGCCCCGGACGTAAAAATAACCGGGACTAAAGCTTATTTTGGCAATCGACGAAAGGTGGTTTCTCTACTAGTGTGGGCACGGAGATCCCCTCCCCCGGGCGCGAGCAACGCCGCCGCAGCCTCGCGGGCAGGCGCAGGCGCGCGCCAGCGGCTTCGCCGCCACAACCTCTCTCGGATGCCTCTCTCGTGGGTGGGTGAATGAGAATAAGACAAGGGGCACCGTCGTCTTTTTACGTGTCCCTGCCACGCGGGAGACCTAACCGTGCATGCCAAGTCGTGCCACGCAATCAAAATGACTAGAAAATTGAAGTTTTGGTCAGTTCAGGGGCAAAAAATTAGGAACACGTACAAAGATGGCAAATGAGCTCGTGCCAAACATTAGAGTGACAAAAAATTAAATATCCCACTGAAAATATATACAAGTGTTGAGATCCTGCGAGCTGTTTGCCTAGAAGAAGCCAAGCAAGTTCAATTATCGCAATCCATGCTTTCGCTGCGCAAATGATATATATATATAATTGCACATTTGCACAGCATGAATATGCTCAATTATCAATCAAGCTGTAGCTGCCCAGCTAACTGAGCATCTTCCATGGTTTTGCATATTTTAATTGGTAAAATTGAGAGTTTGTCAAGTCTCAAATAAATATGGCAAAGATAAAAAGAATCAATCTCCAACGATTTGGCAAAATTGACTTGGCAATTAACAAAATTGACTTGACAATTACCAAAATTATGGAAATTGTTGCGGCGATTACTAAAATTGGTCGAGCGTGGAAAATATCAAGCGCGATCCGCTAGACATATATGTCAATCATTCCCAGGAAATTGTCAAGTTAACAAAAATGCAAAGTCTATTTGTCAAACCGTTGGATAGAAGTTTTTTAGACTTTTTTAAAAAATAAGAATACAAAGCCCATTTATAAAACCGTTGGAGATGCTGGGTGTCTGGATCCAATAATGAGATGCATTCTATGGATATTTTTTTTCTCCCTGTGTGCTTTTTGCGTGGCTGCATTCGCAAGAAACAGGGGCCGCTGGCCGGTCAATGCTTGTGGTGCACACAGCGGCGCATCTCCATGCCTTGTTTATATGCGTGTGCCAACTAAAGGAAGGAGCATGCCATGTGCATCCAGGTATATATACAGTTGTTATAGAGGATCGTGCTTTTAAAATACTACTTACTGCTATTTTCCGATTCAGTACTGGTTAAAGAACTTGATTGAACCTGCATTGTATATTTGTATTGTATTGTTCACGTCCATTTAGTAGCAGCATATATAATATATATATATATATATATATATATATATATATATATATATATATATATATATATAAGTTGCCGACTATGTATAAGAGCAAGAACAATAATGAGTTTAT
>CM039124.1:43377871-43575282 GCA_022036555.1 Microstegium vimineum | reverse complement strand
TAATCTATTACATCCTTTAATTTTATAGACTAGCAAATGTGTAGATACGTAACGGAACTCAATATATACGTCTTAGAATAGGATTTTGTACCATTACTAGACGCGAGTTATCATAACTCATATGACACGACTTATGGGTACGAATCTATCACGTACCAATCATGGAGGACATGAGAGCGGCGGTTTTTGGGAAGTTAAAAAATCAGAATGAAAGAATAACTTTGCTCCCTTTAATATGACTATACAAACACAAAATTAGTATTATTGTTATATTCATTATGAAAACTATCCATCAAGTCATGCTACGTCATGGTGAATCTTATGTTATGTAATATAAGTATTACTAGCAAAAATGACCATACGTTGCAACAGGATTATAATCTATAATAAGATGAGTTGTGTCTTAGAATTCTACTATTGATCATGTGTGCGCGTTCCTGTACCTTGAAACAAGGATCTTGATTTTATCTTAAGTTGGTCCTTGGTACCTCAACTCGTCGTTTTTAGCTCCTTGTATAGATTTGGAAGTATAGATTAATTTGGAAGGATCGTGATTCTATCTCAGTTTGGTCATTGTACTTGCTAATTTTTGAAACATCCTTATATATTTGAAATATGTAAAAGGTGCTCGTGTGTTGCAGAAAAGGTCAAAGACAATACGCACAATTGTCAAAAAAAAAAGACAATATGCACATATTATTTTATTTGCGAAGTCTTAGAGTTTTATATTTTTATACATCATTATTTTTCTATTGCACTCAAGAGTACACATTTGCTACGAACGTACATAGTGTTTGAGTGTGGTGTCAGCCAAAGGCTTATTTAATTCTCTCTTTAAAGTAGTCAAAATATACTCTAATTAACCATAGAGGAATATACTCTAATTTATAGAAAGTTTTAGAGCCTTTGTGTAAAAGTGCCATGGAACCTTACCAAGCGGTTGTACAAAAATATCATTTTTTTCATGCTTGTGTGGAGGCTTCTAGTTGACTAAGCGGCCATAGAAAATAGAAACGGAATCGGAAAAAAAGAGACATGAACCAAACATTGTAACCAGGCCACATGCGAAAAAAAAGTTATACAATTTTCAAATTTAAGAATTATTATTAGTTAGAGGAAGGAAGATTGGAAATAAATATCGCTCTTGTCTTTAGCAATCTAGATTTAAATTAGGATCGCTATTCAATTTACTCGGAGGTATTCTATTTTATTTGAATTTAGATTTAGATTAGAATAGGATTCCTAATTGTACTTGTGTTCAATCTCTCTATATATAAAATAAGAGGATTGTATATGAAAAGAGACATCTATATTTACAAAGTTAGTTAGAGTTAGTTAGGAAAGGTCATACCATTGAAAAATTTTACCTCTTTATTATTATATATAGATATAGATACATGGATAAATTAATTATGTACTCCCTCCATACTAAAAGGGTTGTCGTTTTAGAAAACGACACGGTCTCTAAAGTGTAATTTTGACCACTTATTTTTTTAAATATTTATTAAAATATAATATATGTATACTTTTATGAAAGTATTTTTCAAGACAAAATCTATTGATATGGTTTTATATTTTCAAACTCAACAATTTAAAAGTTATTCATGATTTATATTCCCAATGTTTGACTAAAACTTTGTCCTAAAAGACAACCTTTTTGAGTACGGAGGGAGTATGTACTAGTGCAACTAATCACAATTGGTCTCTTTCTCTCAATTTCCTTTAATACACTCTTTCTCTCCATTATTTCCTAACACAATACTCATTTACATGCTCTTTAATCTCTATGTGGGGTTGACAAAAGTTACCGACTACTTTAAGTCCATCCTTCTTGTAATACAATACATTCTAATTTTTTAAGACAACTTAAGGCATACTCAAATGACACATGTACCCATTTATTAAACCCAATTAAGGAGTTTCTCCTCAAGTCATCATTTCGTTTTTAACAAACTCTATCAAATTTGAGCACTGACACAACTTAGAATGTGTTATATTCTACTACAAATTTTAGAAGTCATAATGAATACCGATATGTCGTTGAGCTAGAGCCACTTTCCTTGTCAAGATATCGCCGACCACCAGATCCTCAGCCACCACCACTTCCATGGTCCTCCGCAACCATGACAAGGAAGCCCGAAGCCACTAACCATTATCCTTAGTTATCGTGTTGCTGCCAAGATCATGCATGGCCATGATAGGGAAGCCCGAAGTCGGGGTCGCCACCTTGCCGAGATCTTGTGGCCACCTGGATCCTTACAGGCCAATGGTACCTCCATGCCATGGATCCATCAAAAGCTGGTCCTCCCTGAGCTACCATCATGTTCAAGCTTGATGGTGGTGCTTGGGAGGTAGGAGAAGAGATGAAGGAAGAAGGGGAATGAGATGGAGGTTAGGGTTTGGGCAAAAAAAAAATGGCAATTCTTGGATGTTCCCTTCTTCACGTTAGAGTAAAATTTACATTAGGAATCTATATAAAAAATATAAAAATGTGGATACTATTCATGAATGACAAAATGGATAGCATGATAATTAGTTTCTTAAAAGATTGAGGGATTTTTTCGCAAAATTTATAGTTGCATGTGTTGCCACACGGAGGAGCCACCCATGCTATGATTTCTCTCGAACGAGCATATGGAACGCACAACTTGGTGTATGGTCATCTGTATGACTTATGTCTGAGAGATTTATGTAAGAAATCAGATATGAGTGTTGCTGAAAACGTGGTCTCATGTTGGATTTAGATTGTGCTGGCTTTGGATTGGAAAGGTGCTATCATTTTGGATTTGGATTAAAAATGTACATATGACAAAGTGATACATGAGCGAGTGAGATGCGGTTAGGTGGGCTGAGGGATGAAAAGATAAGGGGGGAGATTTTTTCTCTTTTTAATATTGAAGTGGATTAAGATATATATATACCTTTGTACGTAATATATAGCTACTTCCACTGAAGATAATATACTTTTATATATATTGTTACACAAAGTGGCTATTAGAGGTTGTGTCCTTCGTTGAAACAAAATGTTACAGTTAGGTGTTACACAAAGTGTTACGCAAAATGTTACGAAGCTGAGCGAGCCAAAACATTTTATGTTTCCTTCGTTGACGGCTGAAACGACCGCAACATGGTTTTTGCACCGATTCACATTTCTAACCCATGCGCCTCCCTTCCGCTCGGTAGGAATTACAAGAATGGATAGTGGACACCATCCATTTCTTGGCTGTTTTTCCATAGAAAAATAAAACAAAAAATACAATAGAAATACTATTATGCACATTTTGGTTGTTTTCCCATAGAAAAATAAAACGAGAAATATAATAGGAATATTATTATACATTTTTTAGACGTTTTCCAATAAAAAATAAAAAAATACTATACAAATATTTTTTTCTTTAGAAAAATAAAATAAGAAATACAATAGAAATACGAACATACATATTCCACCCTAGATGTAAATGCTTTGTTTAGCCATGTAGCAAGTAAAAAAAATTCTTATATGATTCATTTGTTTACCCCATGACCAAGATCGACACACATCCATGACTAATTTTATTTTACAACAGAGCAGATTCATCGAGCTAGAGGTGCTAATATATACTTACCAACAAGTATGAGAGGTAGGCGTGCCAGTCTGGTGTATATGATGATTGTCTTGCTGTTCCTTGGATGCTGTCACGCTTTGACATCAGCACAGGTTATTAAAAGTACGTGTCAACCCCCCTAGCGTCCTTTTTTCATTTATTTTCCTTGTGATCTCCCACATTAATTTTTATCATTTTGTTTTATGGTTTTTATTTGTTCTATTATATATGTTACTTCGATGTGTTGATTGATCGATAAACATAAAATGCTCTATTTCCTTACTTATAGGTCGTTCTCACCTTCGTGATATTCAAGGAGTCAAAAGTGGAACCGGAGCCAATTTCACAGGTCACTCTGATATTTTGCCGCCAAGATCCATTCTGTCAGACAGGAGCCCCATGCTACTGCTGCGTGTTAACTCATAAATGTTTCTTCACACCAGAGGAGTGTCGGGCGAACTGTCTCAAGTGTGACCCACAATGCCCACCACCTTGATTGTACTTGCTACGTGCGTGCATGTACCGATCATGAGATATATGGATAATAAAAGAATTGATATGCATTTATATATATAGTATTGTACAGGCTAAATGCCATGTCCGGTCTGGTGTAGTTATTTGCAATCAATATAATTAAAAAAATACATTTTTTCCTAATGACGAAAGATTTAAATTGTTCTTAAGGATATATATATATATATGCCCCCTCCACATTACGTACAGATTGGATATTTGTTTTCCGTGTCCGTTTCTAATGTGGATAATAAACGAATGTATTCGAATTCGAATTTTCAGTATTTTTCTATATCCGATTCTAGATCTGTATTGAACAACAATATGGAATATCAGACATTTATTTACCCATATCAGAGAAAAACAAAGTATAGTGAAATCGGAACAAAGTATAGTGAGAACAACAACAATTCGTTTTCAAATTTAACAATATGCCCTTTGAGTTGAATTGATTAAATATCCGAACAAAAATCTGAATCCAAGATTATTTTGTATTCGTATTTGAAAATATTCAAATCCATATTCGAATCTGAGTTAAAATAAGTTAAAAGGTGGCAGCGGATCCAATGTCATACGAATCCAACCCGTTTTCATCCCGTATTATCGATGGTTTTTTTGTGCATAATTTTTTGATGATTTTGTTAGTATAGACGGTTATTGATTTTTTATGTAAAATGTAGTATCTGTTTTTAACAGTTTAATATCTGATATGTGAGTCATGTGCTCACTTTGATATTAAATTTATTTTTTATGGGGGAGAGCCCACCACAGTAGCTTGCTACTGTGATACATCCGGCCCAAGTAGGGTTGGCCGAGGCCCGATAAATTTTAGGCTGCCCGGACCCCAACAGTTCTTAGGCACACCCACTCAGAGAAAGGCTCAATCTCCCCAAAAGACTAGTCTGATAGGGGAAGGGTGGCTCTCCCTTTTAAGGTGACTTCCTCCTCCCAAGCTAAGCAAGGTGGGATTATTCAGAGGCTCACACGGTCGCCGCCCGACTACAACTGGGCCACTTGGCCCATTATTTGTTGCGTCTTTGTCAACGGGTAATAATGGAGGATGTCCTCATCATTCCCACCCCCTTAAACAAGGGCCCAGCTCTGATACCAACTGATGACGACCCGTAGGGTTCGCAGTTCGATCTTTCGATGAGAGTTGGTGGATAACTCGATTGGTGGATGGAGATGACGTTCACGGCTCGACTACAACCGTCCAAGGACGCTGCGCCTTAGCAACCGATACACCACCTCCGATGGCTGCCGTGATCTTGCGGCGCGACAACCAGCCACTAGGGCTCCCGTCCTGCAAGCAATCGAAGAACCAGCAAGAACAAGATGAACAAGCACTCAATTGCAAGATGAATATGAAGGTTTCAATCTGAGAACACAATATGGTGAGGTTCTGTTGACAATCAGACGGACGGTTGATCCAACACGCGCACTGAAAGGCGGTAGCAATAGCTAACTCGACGAAACAAAACCTAAACTGTTTGTGGCAGCTCTAAAGACTTATAAGGAGTTGGGAGGACGACCACAAGGGTGTTGGGGTCGTTCTCCAACCCTAGGACGCGTCCCTAATGGACCCAACTTGATACATGGGCCACAGGCCCAAAATAAGGTGACGCAGCACCGGTGGACAGAAAAGGTCTCGGTACAAAAACGATGACCCTGGACGCATCTGATAAGGTATAGCCATGCTTCTGGATCCGTTGGAAAGTAGACTTGATAATCTTTCCAAAGAGTGTGAGAATGTCCCAATCGGAGTCCGTATGAAGTCGTGGCATCCATCACAAGTTGGTGCTGTCCTGCAGTCCAAATCCAGCTAGCGCCCATCCCGTGTCCCGCTGATCCTCTCCATTGTTCCTGAGCAAAACAAGAGTGCACGTGTCTCCATTGTCTAAATATAATGGACAAGAGTTTGAGAATAAACTTACTTGATGATTTAGTTCACGGGCACGAGCACGAGTAATAGGACCAAGTGGTGCTGGAGATGGTGTTGGTGTGGTGTTGATGTCCTCATCATCCTCCCCTTCTTGCATTTGAGTCGTCCTCGACTCAAGCTCATCTTCCTCTCCCAAATATGGCTTCAAATCTGCAATGTTAAATGTGGGACTAATCCCAAAAGCTACAGGAAGATCAAGCTTATATGCATTCTCATTAATACGTTTTAGCACTTTAAATGGTCCATCAGCTCTAGGCAGCAATTTAGATTTTCTCAATTCAGGAAACCTATCCTTTCTCAAATGCAACCAAACCAAATCACCAGGTTCAAAAATCAATTGCTTTCTACCTTTATCACCAGCAATCTTATACTTAGCATTCATGCGCTCTATGTTTGCTTTAGTTGTTTCATGCAATTTTAACATCAACTCAGCACGTTGCTTAGCATCAAAATTCAATTGTTCAGAAGTTGGTAGAGGCATTAAATCAATAGGAGCACGTGGTAACAAGCCATAAACAACCTCAAATGGGCACATCTTGGTAGTAGAATGCACTGAACGATTATAAGCAAACTCAATATGAGGCAAACAATCTTCTCACATCTTAATATTCTTCTTTAAAACAGCCCTTAACATAGTAGACAAAGTTCTATTCACAACTTCAGTTTGACCATCAGTTTGGGGATGACATGTGGTAGAAAATAAAAGCTTAGTCCCCAATTTACCCCATAAAGTTCTCCAAAAATGGCTAAGAAATTTAGCATCTCGATCAGAAACAATTGTATTTGGCACACCATGCAAACGAACAACTTCTCGAAAGAACAAATCAGCAATATTTGTAGCATCATCAGTTTTATGACAAGGTATAAAGTGTGCCATCTTAGAAAATCTATCCACAACCACAAAAACACTATCACGACCCTTCCTAGTCCTTGGCAATCCCAAAACAAAATCCATAGAAATATCTTCCCAAGGTGCGTTAGGAACAGGTAGAGGCATATACAAACCGTGGGGATGTAAGCGGGACTTTGCCTTTTGACAAGTTGTGCAGCGAGCAACAAATCGCTCCACGTCTCTCCTCATCTTTGGCCAAAAGAAATGACCAGCAAGTATGTCCTCCGTCTTCTTTGCTCCAAAATGTCCCATCAAGCCACCTCCATGCGCTTCCTGAAGCAACAACAAACGAACGGAGCTAGCTGGGATGCATAGCTTGTTAGCTCTAAACACAAAGCCATCATTTAGAACAAATTTATTCCATGCTTTTCCATCCTTACATTGCAGCAACACGTCTTTAAAATCATTGTCATGTATATATTGTTGTTTAATTGTTTCCAAACCAAAGATCTTATAGTCAAGTTGTGTTAATAAAGTATATCTCCTAGACAAAGCATCAGCAATGATATTCTCTTTCCCTTTCTTGTGCTTAATTATATAAGGAAAAGATTCAATAAATTCAACCCACTTAGCATGTCTACGGTTCAGTTTTACTTGACTACGAATATGCTTTAACGATTCATGATCAGAATGAATAACAAATTCTTTGGGCCACAAATAATGCTGCCATGTTTCCAATGTTCGCACGAGAGCATACAATTCCTTATCATAAGTAGAATAATTCAGAAGAGGCCCACTTAGTTTCTCACTAAAATATGCAATGGGTTTACCTTCTTGTAACAAAACACCACCCAATCCAATTCCACTAGCATCACATTCAAGTTCAAAAGTTTTATTAAAATCAGGAAGTTGGAGAAGAGGTGCATTTGTCAACTTATCTTTCAACATGTTGAAGGCCCTCTCTTGTGGGGTTCCCCAAGAAAACACGACTCCCTTCTTCGTAAGCTCATTCAATGGTGCAGCAATGGTGCTGAAATCCTGCACAAAGCGACGATAGAACCCAGCAAGTCCTAGAAAACTCCGCACTTGGGTGATAGTCTTTGGTACTGGCCAACCCTGTATAGCGTCCACCTTGGCTTTATCAACCTCAATTCCCTGTGGAGTAACAACATAGCCAAGAAAAGAAACACGATCTGTGCAAAAGGTGCACTTATCAAGGTTACCAAATAAACGTGCCTCCCGTAGAGCTTTAAAAACAACACATAAATGATCAATATGTTCTTCCATAGATTTGCTGTAAATTAATATATCATCAAAATAAACAACAACAAATCTTCCAATGAAAGCACGCAAAACCTCATTCATCAATCTCATGAAGGTACTAGGTGCATTAGTTAACCCAAAAGGCATGACTAACCACTCATACAAACCGAACTTAGTTTTGAAAGCAGTTTTCCATTCATCTCCCAATTTCATGCGAATCTGATGATACCCGCTACGCAAATCCACTTTGGAAAACACAACAGCACCACTCAATTCATCTAGCATGTCATCTAAGCGTGGAATTGGATGACGATATCGAATAGTAATATTATTAATAGCCCGACAATCCACACACATACACCACGATCCATCTTTCTTAGGCACTAAAATGACCGGAACAGCACAAGGACTTAGAGACTCACGTATGTAACCTTTGCCGAGGAGTTCTTGCACTTGACGCTGAATCTCCTTTGTTTCTTCTGGATTGGTCCTATATGGTGCACGGTTGGGCAATGAGGCACCAGGAATTAGGTCAATTTGGTGCTCAATGCCTCGAAGTGGTGGCAGGCCCGATGGTACTTCACTTGGGAACACATCCGAATATTCCTGCAAAACGTTAGCGACAGCAGGAGGCAAAGAACGCTGCATATCATGAAGGGAAATCAATACCTCTTTGCATACTACAGCATAAGCAACAGTAGTGGAAGCATTCAACTCATTAATATCAGATTTAGTAGCAAGCAAACAATTTCCTTTCAATTTTATCTCCTCTTTTAGATCAGCAACAGATTGGTCATTTTTATTGCTCTCACTTTTAGCTTTTGAGGCTTTAGCTAAATCATCTTGCATAATAGCTTCAGGGGACATAGGATGCAACACAATTTTTCTATCATGGTATAGAAAAGAATATTGATTTGTTCTACCATAATGCATAGAATCTCTATCAAATTGCCAAGGTCGGCCTAGCAGCACATGACAAGCTTGCATAGGCACAACATCACATTCAACCACGTCTTTATAGGATCCAATGGAAAAATTGATTCGCACAAGTCTAGTTACCTTTGCCTTACCGCTGTTATTTAACCATTGAATGTAATATGGATGTGGGTGTGGTTTGGTGGTAAGCGCAAGCTTCTCCACCATGTCAGCGCTTGCCAAGTTGTTGCAGCTACCTCCATCGATGATCATGCGACATGAACGCTCCTTGATGACACACTTTGTTTGGAACAACGTGTGTCGCTGATTTTGCTCCGCCCTCTCCATTTGTGCACTAAGCACACGCTGTACAATGAGGCTCTCATAGTGGTCGGCTGCACCTGCATTAATATGTTCTTCCACATATTCTTCACTACCTGCATGGTCAGCCGCAAGCAATGCAAGTGTATCATCATCAAAATCACTAGCAGATGAATACTCACCATCATCTTTGACTATCATAACGCGCTTGCTTGAACACTCGCGCATCATATGGCCATATCCCTTGCATCGATGACACTGAATGTCTCTTGTTCTACCTGTAGATGCCACGGACGAAGCACTTGCACTAGGCTTCTGTACCGTCTTCGCCACTGAATTCGCTGGAGTAGCACGAAGCTTGTCGCTAGTAGGAGCTGGTGTAGTCGTAGTAGGAGTCGTACGGGCTGCCATGAATTAGTCTTCCCTGCAGAAAAGTTAGTCCTAGCACTCGCACGTCGCCCCTGCACTTCCCTTTCAGCTTTACAAGCAAGATGAAACAAACGGGTTACGTTAGTGTACTCTTTATATGCAAGGATGTCCTGAATTTCACGATTTAACCCACCCAAAAATCTTGCCATAGCAGGTTCCTCATCCTCCTCTAAATTACAACGCAACATACCCATTTGTAATTCTTGATAATACTCTTCTACACTTTTAGCACCCTGTCTTAGTTGTTGGAGTTTATGTAGCAAATCACGTGCATAGTAAGAAGGAACAAATCTAGCCCTCATGATTTTTTTCAAAGCATCCCAAGTCTGTGGTATGTTCCTAGGATTTTTCTTACTATACTCTATCCACCATACAGTAGCAAAGTCGCTAAACTCACTAGTAGCAGCCCTAACACGTGTATTCTCAGGAAATTCATGACATGCAAACTTTTGGTCAACAGCAATTTCCCATGAAATGTATGCATCAGGATCATACTTGCCATCAAAAGGAGGTATTTTAAATTTAATCTTACTAAAAGCATCATTGCTATTGTGTACCTCACGTCGACGGTGACCCATACCTCTTCGATTTAAGTGTAGGCGACGTCGATCACGAAGGTCATTGTCATCAAGATCCATATCTCCAGAGTAAGCATCCTCATCATTATCTTCGACCCGCTCCTCGTCATTGTTGCCGTCATCATTCTTCTCTTTGTCTCTTGTGTGGAAGTCATCAAAACGTTGTAGAAGAGCAACAAGGCTTTTGTCCATACGAGCCATCGATGCTTCAACTCTTGTAAGCTTGGTGGTGGTGGTGAGTTGGGCGGACTCCAACTGCCCAATCTTTTCATTGGTCACCTGTAAATCTCGATCAAGTCCATCTGCGTGGAGCTGCACCTGTCTTGTAAAATGCTGAATGATGCCCTTGGTGCGTGGAGTTTGTGGCATCTGGTTATTGTCCTCTGTTCCTGACATGGTTTAAAAGACAAGAACAACAAGAATACAAGTGAAGAAATAAAAGCCCTACAACTATTAGGATGTAGCTACAGCAAGGCACTCTCTCTCAACCTGTTTCTCAAGCTCTTACCAGTTCTTACCTTGCTCAAACAAGAGGGGTCAACAACCAGCAAGTCTGCAACCTTGGAAGTGAATGTATCGGTACCGTAGCACAACACCTGTCAAGTTGTAGTCGAATATGTGGAGCTGTAGGTGGCCAATGTTATGCTCAAGGACAAATACTAGCACCACGTTAGATTAAAAAGCGAGCTGAATAATCGTTCAAAGGTGGTACTGTGCTGGTCCTAGCCTAGACCGTGCTAGAGACGCGAGCCTGGACACAAAGGAACTCACAAACACCACCTATCCAAAGGAGGGAAACACAAAGATCAGCCCCTTTTTTTTTTCTTTTTTTTTTTGCCTCTTTTTTTTTTTGCTTTTTCTTTTTTTTTGCTTTTTTTTTTCTTTTTTTTTTTCTTTCCTTTTTTTTTCAGGGAAACCTCAAAACTGATTATAGGAACAAAGAGATGTCAAAAGAGCAAAACACCACACACACTTTTTCCAAAAGTGCAGGGGTATATAGGTAATTAAAAGATACTCTCTCTCTCTCTCTCTAAAGTAAGCTTCGCTGTAATATGGTATGAAACTTGTAGTCCCGACTTGTACTGCGCGAACTTAATTATGGAAAACAACGCGGATGTCGGCAATTTATAGCAGCGAAAAACCAGGGTAGTACTCGGACTCGATTCCCGAAATCAACTCGGACTCGAACTTGACAGCAGCGAATACCAGGGTAGTACTCGGACTCGATTCCAGAACACAACTCAAACTCGAACTGGACAGCCACGAAATCTACTTAGACTCGGACTAGAACGTGACAAGAACTCGAAACTCTAAAGGACTATAACTAAAACCAGCAACTCGACACAACCGATGCAACCGACGACTCAACAAGCCCTAACTAAGTAGTACTAGCAAAAGGCTCAACGGTTTTATGGGATTACGGAAAACTAATCTACTATTTTTTTTTTGGCTTTTCTGGACTATAGGAAAAAAAAATTTGTGAAGAATTGGAAGTCTCTCACCGATAAACCTTGCTCTGATTACCAACTGATACATCCGGCCCAAGTAGGGTTGGCCGAGGCCCGATAAATTTTAGGCTGCCCGGACCCCAACAGTTCTTAGGCACACCCACTCAGAGAAAGGCCCAATCTCCCCAAAAGACTAGTCTGATAGGGGAAGGGTGGCTCTCCCTTTTAAGGTGACTTCCTCCTCCCAAGCTAAGCAAGGTGGGATTATTCAGAGGCTCACACGGTCGCCGCCCGACTACAACTGGGCCACTTGGCCCATTATTTGTTGCGTCTTTGTCAACGGGTAATAATGGAGGATGTCCTCATCATACTGGGGTCCTCACGCATCGCTCGGGCGTTGCACTACTGCCTGAGCCTGGCGCACCCCTACCAAATCGAAACGAATTTGTTTACTTAGCTCCGATCTCAGTTTCAACTGGGCTGCTGGTCCTGAGTTTCGACTGAGGGCCTGGCTTCAAAATAAACAGAGCGCTAATTTTTATTCTTTGTTCTGTACCGAGCTGCCTTTTAACTACGGGCCAACTCTGGGCTTGTCAAATTTGGGCTGTCAATTGGTGTTATAAGCTTCAGACCCAAATTTCACTTCTCCAAAAAAGGAAATCAATGATAGTTTTATTGTCTTGCCTTGGTTACCAAATTTAACTGCTAGTTAGCTGTTGCCAGCCTCTAACCGTCCGACAGCCAGGATATGATAGTGTTGTTGAACTATGCCCATAGGTTTTACTTTGTAAAAATGCGGCTTCGGAATGGCTTCGGCTGAACTGAATTGGGTCTATAAATTGATTACTGATTTGGGCCTCCAAATGACTATGAGCATAGCTGAATTATACTTCACAATGGGCTTCGAGAAATCAACATGTGTGATTAACTCACATACAAAGTAGGCATATGCCTACTAAGTTGATTCCAATTGTGGTTCCTGCTATTGTGACAAAATTGTTTTGGCGAGATCTTAAATGTTTTCCAGGGCCGTTTTGCCAACCGCAGACATGAACAAAAGCAAATTTCATTCAAATATTTCATCCCTCTCCTTGTCAGGACAATTTGGGCAGAGATCCTATTTTGTCAGGGTTGCTGACTCAATGATAGTGTACTCGGAAAACCAGATATGGAGATGGCGACTAAAGTTGATGTTTCCATTTTTATAAAATTTCAAGATTACAATAATGGGTCTATGCAAAGATCGTGTATTTACAACTACAACGGAATAGTATACAAAGTCAAACCAAACCCATTACAAACAAAGGGAGTTGCTAAAATTTAAGTGCCTGGATTTTAGCTTCCATTTTTGGTGACGGTTATTGCATATATTTATGTGAAAATTGCAACTTTAGTTCGTTATAATTTTTGTAGGTATAATCTGTAATTTTTGAATTCGAGAATAAAAAATCTGATAGACAAAACTACAAACCTGATAAATTTTAATATACGTTGACACAAATACAACTAACAATTTATAATTTATTTAGTTACAAAAGAACAAAAATTAATATATCATAACACAAAGAAAACTAACAAATTGTAAACAAATCTCAAGAGAACACATACAATGTGAAGTAACTTGAATTTCCAGGCACCTGACGTTTATGAAAACGGTACAAATAAACACCACAACAAGCAAAACTTCTTATTTGAAATACATGATCTTTGAGGCATAAAAAAATGTGAAGGGTAAAACAATTTGAAAAGGGTTATAAAGCTAACAATTGCATACCCTACACGCTAGTCTCAGCTGGAAGCAGCAGGGCAAACGGAGTACGATCTTAGTTGCTGTAAAAATTCATCCAGGTACCTGTCCTGAAGTTCCTTATCAGCTACAATCCGTTGCACCTTGAGGGCATTTGCCACAAAGACACCCCTAGTTTCCTCCTCCAGCATGACGGCACGGACTGCGCCGGCGACGCCATGGCGGTCGAACGAGCCGTCGTGCTCATCATCATCCCTGGGCACCTGCAACCCCACCTCCTTGCCCTCCATGAGCCGCGCGTTCGGCCCTTGGTCCCCGAAGATGGGCAGCATGACGAGAGGCTGGCCATACAAGAGCCCTTCGATGAGCGAGTTCCGGCCGCAGTGCGTCAAGAAGCCGCCCACGGCGGCGTGCGCCAGTACGCTAGGCTGAGGAACCCACCCCGTGGTCACCAGCCCACGGCTGCCGGTTCACTCATGGAACCCAGCCGGAAGGACGTCGGCGTCGAGATCGCCGCCGCTGGGCTTCCTGAGAGCCCAGAGAAAGCGTGTCCCGGCCAGTTCCAGCCCCAGCGCCAGCTCGTGCACCTGATCCACGCGCAGCGGCACCTCGCTCCCCAGCGCCACGTACAGCACCGAGCTCGGCGGCTGCGCGTCCAGCCACCGCACGACGGCGTGCTCCGCGTTCGCGCTGGCGGTGGCGCCGCGACCTCCGTCGGGTGCCGGCGGAAGCAGGCCGAGGTGGAGCACCGGCTTGCCGACGAGCGGCGCCACCAGTGGCAGGAACTCGGGCTCCCACTCGTGGCTGCTTCGGATGGCCATCACCGCGCACCTCTTGCTCGTCAAGTAGTAGCGCTCGGCGATGGACATACCGGCCGCGAAATCCTTGGCGAAATATTTCTTGCTCTCCTCCGACTCGTAACGGGGACGACGGGGTGCAGCCGCCGCCGCCGCCGCCGGGGACTGCCGATCCCTTGCCGCGGCCAGGCACGCGGCGGTCGGGAGAAGCATCACGCATGGCACCTGGTGATGATATATAACAAGGATCAGCTGAACAAGAAGCAAGTTGGCCAGTTTGCATTTGGTGTGGGGCGGCGAATTGAACCTTGTGGTCGACGGCGGCGGCGGCGGCCCAGTAGTGGAAGATGTCGACGACGACCCAGTCAGGCCTCGTGCCCTCGTCGGCGCAGGATGTGGCCAGGAACTCGGCGAAGGGCGAGGCGAGGCCGTCGACGGCCTTGAACAGGAGCTCGAACTTGTGGTGGGGCACGCTGTTGGTGGACTCGGCGCCGTCGGGAGGCCGTCGACGCGCGGGAGCGGGAGCGGCACGAGGTCGACGCGCGGCGCCGCGGCGTGGCGCAGCGCCGGGAGGCAGGCGATGTTGCCCGGCGTGGAGACGAAGGACACGCGGTGGCCCCGCAGCGCCAGCCGCTCCGAGAGCTCCAGGTACGGGAGCAGGTGGCCGAACCCGAGCCACGGGAAGATCACGAAGCGCAGCGGCGCTGGGGACGATGAGGACACGGCGGCGTCCATGGCGATTGGCTGAGGGCAAACGTGCAGCCGAGAGAGGAGCTGGGCTTGCGGCCGCGACGGCGTGGCGTGGTATGAATCGATACTCAGCAATGACGTACGTCGTCGGAGATAGCATTATCAAAGATGGCATGCTCTGCGCACGTTCTATATTTTTAAAGAAGAAAAGGAGAGGGAAAATCTGCCGGGATGCAGCAGTTTGTCAAATGGGCGTGATTCGTTCTAGGCTGAGCAGGAACTGACCTCGTTCCATTGGAGCCAGGCCATCTCGTGTATCGTGTGCTATTTTTTTTATTATTTTGTTATAAGGCGCTTGGTTAGTGGACTTGTATATTGTTTTTTTTAGGTCAGGTACATAAAGGAGCCTTTTTGATAGTAGTAGTTTATGTGGCTCATAAGGACTTATACTGTTTTTTGTTAATTTTTTTGTTATGAGAGAAAAATACTGGACCATAGTTCATAGCTAATAAGTCAAGCGAGCAGGTCGAAGATATTGTTTGTTTGTCTGCGCTGCACTGGAGGGCCTACATGTCAGCCACATCCACCAACCACATGCACCCGCATCGGAGCCCAAAAAACATATAAGGCTGGTGGCATCTACTCCCTCTCCATACTTAAAAAAAACTTTGTTTAGGATAAGATTTTAGTCAAACATTGAGAATATAAATTATAAATAACTTTTAAGTTGTTGAGTTTGAAAATGTGAAAATTATATCAATAAATTTATCTTTGAAAAATACTTTCATAAAAATATACATATATTATTTTTAAAAAAAATAAACAGTCAAAGTTACACTTTAGAGACTGTGTCGTTTTCTAAAACAAAAAAAATAGGACCAAGAGAGTATAGGATACCAAACAAGCCTTATTATATGTTATAATGAGGAAAAAACTGTTTCTCGAACCTAAAGCTAACTGCCCCCACATGTCGTTGTTTTCGACCGATAAAAAAATACTCGACCTATGGGGGTTAGACAGCCCCCGGACATTGCATTAAGAAGAAGACCTTCTCACGAGAAAACCCTCGAACCCCAGTCCCACAAGGAGTCGAACCCAGGACTTGAGGAGTGCCGCTGGAATCCTCTAACGAACTAGATTAGAGGCCTTTTGGCTTTCTGACCGATAAGGCTAATGAGTATTCACCCTATTTCTTTTTTATAGGGATAGTAACATTTCGAAAGTCAATCTTTATAAACTTTCAAACAATCAATCAAGCTATACACACATTCAGTATAAGGAAGTTGTATCAATTTTGTATCTAATAGATCTCGTAGTACAATTTGATTCTGTACCCGTCGACGATGCTTGTTTTGTTTTCAAAGTGTTAAAGGTTTAGTTTTATCCTACTTTGGTCAAGTGTATAAGAAAAACTATGTTAACATATCTAGAATAAAATAAATATTAGCTTTATCCTACTTTGGTCGAGTGTATAAGAAAAACTATGTTAACATCTCTAGAATAAAATAAATATATTATCAAGACATATTTTATAGTGGATCGATCTATTAGCAAAACTAATTTGATGTTCATTATCAAGACATATTTGAGTGTATAACAACTTGGTGACCGCTCTGGTACTACATACTCCCTTCGTCCCAAATTACAAGACTTTCCACGAATCTTGGAGAGTCAAAACATCTTAAGTTTGATCAATAATTATAGAGAAAAACTATCGAGTTATAAGACTTTCCAAAAATCTTGGAGAGTCAAAACATCTTAAATTTGACCAATAATTATAGAGAAAACTATCGAGATTTATGATATCAAATAGACATACTATAAAAATATTAATCGATAACGAATCTAACGATAACATCATAAATGTTATTATATTGTCATATAAGTTTGGTCAAACTTGAGATAGTTTGACTCCCCAAGATTCTTGGGATGTATTATAATTTGGAACGGAGGGAGTAGATCTCAAAGCAGCAATTAAACAGTATCTTCATTATTTTCTGTTAGATCACGTTTGCGCCTAGTAGCCTTTTGTTGGTTTCCACATGCCGTCCTCCTCCGACATCGGCCCACACTATTCTCCGTCATGGCAATGGCGCACAATATAAGTCTACCTAATGTGACCATATACGGGAGGATAAAATCAAGGAAATGTCCGCCGCCTGAACTCCATTGACAATAAGCATGGGCTCTCTGGTTATTGCCATCGCTATTATCGTCTAATGTCAGACGACGACCACATCAGCTGGAGTTTGGCCTATATATAGCAGCATCTACTACACCGGCCGGTGTTATGCTCGTCTCCACATACACTCGCCACACCAGGAGATGTACCGCTACGAGGGCAGCTATTGGAATGGGAGCTCCACTCCAGGTGGTCAGGAGAATTGGAGAAACGAGTTAAGCGCTGACATGGGCTGGGGCGCTGGGCTTGGACGATTCAGTCACATGCTGACCAAAGAGAAAAAACAATTAAAATAATTAATTAGATATATAGTGCTTTGAGGTCTGTGCAAATTTACAAAGAGGATCTACTGGAGCAGTTCGCACACAGATGTAGGCGTTGCAAGGATCTCCATGCAGTTGAAGGCTTGAAGCGGCCGGGAGCATGCCATGTGCATTGAGATCTGAGATACCGGATCGCGTTTGAAATGCTTTGCAGCCATTCAAAACTGGCATTACTCAAATAAAAATTATCAGTTGTGTTCTGCGAGAAGCCTACCGTATAAACAAAGATAAGCTCGAAGAACCTTGCGGGGGTTTTTTATTTAATCTTCTGCAGGATAAACAGTGATCTTCTCGATATTGCAGAAAATTAACTGAATACTATGATATGGATCCTCTCTGCAGAATAAGTATGATCTTCCCAACACTGAAATTAAACATAACATGGATATTGTTCATGGGGTTTCCCCTTGTCTAAAAGTAGAGGTTGAAGAATCAATATCCATAGATAGCTCACACTTAAGCAATAGCAGAATAATGCCACCATACCGAAACAAGTGATCTAGGATCATTATTGTTTCGTAGAAATACGAGCCATGGTTACAAATTATTGCTCTACAGTGTTTCCAAGGACAGTTGAAAGAAACCCACGAGGGATTAAGACATGTCCAGGCAGCAATTAGCAGCTTATACAACAAGCACTAAAGGTTCTGATGCAATACAGCAAGTATACAACGAATTAATAATGTTATGTGGTGCATGATTCACATAATTGGTGTGCTCAGTTAACTGGCTCTAGTGATGTTATTGTGAACCAAGATGTACAGTGCACTGGGTCTGGCTCAATTCAATCAATTTGTCGACCTCCGATGGCTGAAAAAAAAACACAGGAGTAATTAGACAAATCCCTGCAAAAATGGCTGGGCGGAAGGCATAGTGCTTTTACCTGCTGCTTTAGGAACTGGGGGAGTTGAACCCGTTTTGAGCCATCTGCTAGCCGCTTGCATGGAAGAGATGGTTCAGCTGCAGCGAACTCATTCAGAACCTGGCAAAATTTTGGCAATACATTGGAAAAACAGAAGACCAAGGGATAAATGCCCTTTCCATTTCTTTTTTATAATGAAACTGATCGATCCAGTGAACATTATACTGCTAGCTTAAGTTGCTCAATTCTTTGTTTTAGTTCTGAAACTGTCAACCAAATGTCAACCTGGTTCAGGTCTGTTTCTGTTACATAATAAGCAGGCTAACTGCATCTTCAATGGCTTTTGTTTCAGCTTACAACAAAAGGCTTCCCAATCTACAACTACTCAATTCAAACCTTTTAAGTATGACAAAGTGAATACAAGCCACAATGTCCATATCAATGGATGGGCGATGGCAGAGCCACCTCATCACAAATGTAGCTTTGCCCAGAGGTGACTCATGGCCACACACACACATCAGTTTGAAAACAGGAGAAATAACTCAGCCTAGTGTACCTAGGGCTATACAAAGTGCAGGTAGTGCTATGCTGCAACCTGTCTATCCAGGATGTTGGTTATTTGGCTTAATCCAGTCCTAAATTTTGAGTCAACAAAAGTCTACATATAGTTTTTCTATGAGGAGCAGAATTACCGCTTCCAGTGTATTGAGATAATTAAGTTACAACACCAGTACACCCTACATGAAACACCAAAATTACAATGTACAGGAATCAATGCCAAATGAATGGTTTCTAAGCTATGGAATGCCTATAGCAATATAGCCTGGTATACCTTCAGCTCCAACCCTCTGCTCACTCCATGCTAGACTCCAGTTCATATAAGTTGCTTGATTAGGTTTTGTGGCTTGCATGTTATCAGTGTCTGGAGGGCAAAAACGAGCCAAAAATCAAAAGCCAAGATGAATAAGTTCCCTCTCTAAATTACAAGAGACCATTTCTTCACCAATTTCAAATCAAGCTTTTATGCCAGATCAATTCACTTTCCCTTTTATTTGGCTTACGCAGATCATGCACATGCCTAATCTGTTGAAATATGCCAACTGCATTTGTGATAAACGTTAACATATAAGCAGCATAGCAAAATGTTGCCAACTTCCTTAGCAGAGTAAATGATTTTCTGCCTAGCAAGCGTAGACTAAAACATGTTCATACAATAACACTGGATCTTCTGGCTAGTGAACTAATACTAATAAGTGAATAGCAATAGGAAGATACAGTTAGAAACAGACACATTAGATCCTGTAGTCTACATTTATTTGACCCAAAACTTTTGTTCACTAACATTTCCACTTACACTGCTCTGCAGGCATGCTTTCTAAAGTCCTAACAACCCCTATCATTTTCAACATCATTGTTTGTACTTAAGAATTCAGATACTAATGAGGGGTCATATTCTTGGTCGCATTTTCTAAAGAAAAATGATTGCGGAGCTGAGGATGGTTGCGATGTCAATTATTTGAAAATGAAGGGAATACCTGATTTCTAATTGCTCCAATCAACATATCTTGGCATCCAGATGCATGGACATTCTTCAAATTTGGGCACTGAAGAAGCAGACGTTCTGAGGCAAGTAATTCTAATCATCAGTAATGGTGACAAGTATTTACCTACTTGATAACCTCGACAAAATATGAAAGGACATGATACCTGGATGTAGATTTGTGCAAGAGTTAAGATTGAGATCTTTTAACTCTGGACAATTTACATATAGAGCCTGCGACGTGTGAAACTAGTTATAGATTTTATTAATAAACACTAGGATGTACCAACGCCGACAAAGTACAAGCCTTACATCTATTGCAGAACAGCCCCACAGACTGAGTTTCTTCAAATTCCCATGCTTTATAATAAGTTTTTGGTGAATAGGTTGCCTCTTTAAGGTGGATAGTTTCCGTATAATTCTAATACCTCCATTGATTTCACCAAAATAGGGACCCTCTTTTTCATTCCTCACGTTAGCACATAGGCTCATTCCACAGTCCATGAGTTGAAGACATGGCAACTGTGCAGTGGCTAGCTGGATCCCACCTATAGAAGCATATAAAAAATTACCTCTATATTAGGGAATCATGCATGATAACCAGTAAACTCATGTTCAGTGAGGTGGGATTAATAGACTGTGGAAAGAGCTCTGGGGCTTACGTGCAGTCACATTTGGGCAAAGAGCAAGGAGCAGCCTTGATAAAGTATGAGGGAACGCTTTGCAGATCATCCCAACACCATTATCACTAATGCTAGATCTGGAGCAATCGAAACAGGTAACTAAAATCAGCTAAATATAAGTAAATTCCAGCTGGTAAATAAAATAGCAGCTTTCTGATAATCGGTAACAGATTGCATTTCCACTTTCCAAAGCCAAGGAATGGAGCTTACCCACTTAAGTCAAGTAACTCCAAGCTCGGACACGACCGGACAATAGATGCAACAGCTGCATCAGTTATTTTTGAACCTAGAATCAAGGATAGCATGCACAGTCCCCTGGTGAAAAATAACGAGACTGAAGTTAGAAAGTTAAAGTAATACAAAACTAGAATGCTGATGAGATTAGCATGAGATATGGCAGCATTAGATCAAAAAGATGATTGGATAGTAGAAAGAAAAGGGCAGAAATATACCTGAGATTAGCATTCTCTAGAGCACATACAGCTTCATTGGATAATTGATTCGATGATATGTGCATTTTTTTCAAGTTAGGGCATGTACGACCTAGGCCATCCATCAAAGTAACCAGATCGGTGCAATCACTACTTTGCTGTGTGAAGCACAGTGAGAGCT
The DNA here is from genome assembly GCA_022036555.1 of Microstegium vimineum. Taxonomy (NCBI): domain Eukaryota; kingdom Viridiplantae; phylum Streptophyta; class Magnoliopsida; order Poales; family Poaceae; genus Microstegium; species Microstegium vimineum. The sequence goes on along the minus strand of CM039124.1, from coordinate 43,554,021 downwards.
CATTCATATTAGGACAGTTCATAACCTGTAAGAAACATCCCCTCCAGTGAACTAATGCAGAAAATGAACTTGTTATCATTGTGAATAGCGTTTGAACACAGTATTACCAATTTCGAAAGGGAACAAAGATCTGACAGCCAAAGAATTGAAAGGCTTGAAGAGCACAGATTAAGAATATCCAAATTAGAGCAACCACCAATTTTGAGGACTGAGAGAGTAGACTTCTCCGAAACAAAACGACTTAGATCCTCCCTGCACACAAAATAAGATCAGCTTATATTTATGTAGGTGCTTAAAGCAAACACATATTACTTATAATGGATGCAAATTTTTAATCATTCACAAATCAATATCAAGATGACTTTTGCAGCAGGCTAACCATAACTAGCTAGGTTTCTGCAAGAGAGACGTAGCATGGCAATTAGTTGATGTTCATATGTTACTACATTAGGACCTCTGCTTCATGCTGACTGTTTAATAACATTGATCTCGTCTTGCAATTTTAGTTGAGGTAGCATTGGAAACAAGGTAAAACATGTAAATTACTACTCATTATATTACAACCAAATATAACGTACCCAGTCATCCTGTTGACCTCATCAGCAGCCATGGTAATCTCGAGAGTTCTTAAACTTGGACAGGAAAATGCAATACAAGCCAAGGTAGTGGCATCAACATCACTGAAACATTAAAGAACAAGATAAATGTTAAGAGTACTAAACGTTATCTCAGTAAAGAAACATACACCAGTAGGGATGCATGACTTTAAAGTTCTAAGAAACAAGCATATTAAAAGTACTTGTTTTCTCAGCAAAGAAACATACATATGGTATCTTTGGGTTATTAAGAACCCAAACTCACCTAATTTAACTAAGCCATATTAGAAAAAAATGGAAGTGGGATAAAATTGAATTAGCTAATGGACCTACTACTACAAGTGGTTATCACAACTTCCAGTATAGGTAGATTAACTATCTCCACTATAATCAAATCAAAATAACCTCTGAGCGCTGCTAAGTAGACAGCAAGGCCTGGCTTTCAGTCACATGCGAGGGGTCCGACAAGGTGACCCTCTTTCGCCCATGCTATTCATACTTGCTATGGACCCGCTACAATGCCTGCTTGACATGGCAACAGTGCAAGGCATCCTCTCTCCTCTACCCTTGGCCATGGCTAGATGGACCTCTATGTATGCTAACGATACAGCTATCTTCATTAACCCAGGCAGTAATGAAGAAAATTGCGCCTACGCTGGTTGTGGCAGGAGTGCGTTCATGACTCCAAACCTTGGGCATTTTGTGCAACGGACCATTGGAGACAGGGCTGCACCTTTCCTTGCTATGTCCCTTTGCCAAAGCCGTTTGGAGCAAGGTGTTGTCCTGGGAAAATTTTGATGTGCAGCTGCTCCAACAAGAGCCCCAGCGCCTTGCAGACTGGTGGGAGTAGGTGGCGAGTATGATACGAAAGCAAGAACATCGAACGTTTAATGGAGTGGTTATTTACATTATGTGGAACATACGGAAAGAAAGGAATAGGAAGATTGTCGAAAATGAGCACCAAACGGCAGAGCAAGTCGCCTATCTAGCCAAGGACGATATTGTTCAAAGATGTGGAGCCATGTGTATTGCAGGGTAGAACAACAAGCGTGTGAGGCGGAGTAGGTGGCGGAGTATCCGATTTTTATTATTTTTGAGAAATTCCAATACGCGTATCTGTGTAAAAGGATACGGCCTGGCCCAACAGGGAAGAGATATTCGTCGCCCTAACCCAGGCGCGCCCGCGCCGCATCAGTTCGCCCGCAGCCGAAGGCGAGTCACCGCGTGACGCCGCGAGACGCCTGCCGCCCGCCGCACCGGCGACGAGCCTTCTCCGGCGACGAGCATCCCGGCGAGGAGCATCTGTCCCTGCTCGCCGGTAGCCGCAGCCGCCCGCAGCGGGATTCCTCCCCGCGCGGTGACGCCGTGCTGCGAGCTCCGAGTTGTCTGCCGGCTGCCGCCCGCCGCCCGCCGGCGACGAGCGTTCGTCCCTGCTCGCCGGCGATGAGCTTCGCCCCTGCTAGCCACTTCGCCCACCAGGCTGCGACGGTGAGCTTCCTTCCTGGCTTCCTCCATTCTTTCTCCTAATTCTCCTCTGCAGCTCTGCTTCAGTTCGTAGAATCGTAGTGGTAGCTGGTAGGCTTATTCCATCTCTGTCTCATCTTGTTTAGGATCTCTGTTGCGATGGCGTCTCCCAATTTGAGCGCTGCTAGTGGAAGTGCAAATGCTAGTGTAGGATCTGCAGCCACAGACACTAGCGCAATAAACCTTCAGAAACTACTATTCTGTAATAATAGTACACTTAAGTTGTTATTTGAGACCTTCAGACCTACTCCCTCCATCCCAAATTGTAAGTCATTCCAAGAATCTTGGAGAGTCAAAGTTTCTCAAGTTTGACCAAATTTATATAACAATATAATAATATTTATGATGTCAAATAAGTATCATTAGATTCGTTATCAATTATATTTTCATAGTATACCTATTTGATGTTATAAATCTGTATAGTTTTGTCTATAATTCTTGGTCAAACTTGAGATGCTTTGACTCTCCAAGATTCTTGGAATGACTTACAATTTGGGATGGAGGGAGTACTACATATTTTGCATTCTTATCTATTTTATTTTATTTTATTTTTAATATCAAACGTATCCGCGTATCGGGTTTTTTGGGATATTGGCGTATCCATATCTGTATCCGATACCGATACACGTATCCGTATCCGTGTAACTTAGGTGTGAGCGGTGGATATTGTGTCTTGGTCCTATGACCGATGTTCTTGGGCACCGTGGGTGCCGATGTACAAAAAATTATATTTCCTTCTTAATTGAGCGGCAGAGCTCCTGCCTTTACTTTCAAAAAAAAAATGTCACTCCAGCGCATCAGATGGTTCAACTGTAGATAAGCTTTACATCACAAAAACACCAGACTAATTATCATTGGTGCAAGACTGGATATGCAATTATTTTGAAGCAAAGAAGCATTACACAAAGAACAGACTATTTGCTGGTAATCATGCAGCACATTCAGCAGGGGGGAAAGGGTTCAACTAAAACGTGAAAAAGACTAAACAAATGAGGAAATGATACTATGATAGCTAAGACAAGGTTTGTCATAGAACATGAGCAATCTTATCACCAGCAAATTCTATTCTTAATATTTATTACACGTCACTCTGCGCTGCAATCTGCAATCAAACAATGTCACATGATCTTATACTAGTATAAATCATGGATAGTTTTCAGTGACCATTGATGGGCGCTGACCAATTTGATTGCGAGTACTTATTGTGGGTCTCTAAACTACAGCATTGGTCAGACAAGGCATCATATTTTAGAAACAATTTAAAAGAATTAGTTTTAGAAACACATTAGCAAGACAAAGAAAAACTGAAACGAAACCCTTTCTATAAAATTTGCAAACAGATGCATGCACCGTTTATGCATTCATCTTGCAAGCACCTTAGTACAGTACCATATTTATAGCCACCGAGCAGAACCAATCAACCTAAACTTGGTGTACACTCACAAATAATCCTACAACTTGATTAGGTACTTCTGGAACCACATTTTGGTCCTTTTAACATTATTAGACTAGTTTAGAATTGTATACTTAATGTCCCAGGATAAGCAAAGGTCAAGGCAGTAAGCACCCTGTTCATTATGTTCTAAAGTGGTACATTAATCTCACATTAATATTCATGAGCTCATACACTCATACCGATGTAATAACCGACCTAAAGCATTAACGGAAGGTCTGCATATGAATCATGCAACAGTATGACAAGACACAGACAACTCCCCACCCATTTCTCAACAAGCACCCCTACTTGAACCTGGCATTACCACAACTGACTGAACCAATGTTCAAATATGATCTGGGAAAACCAACATCTTATCTCCTCACAGAAACAAAAAAGATCAGCAAATCCACATATCAAAAATATGACAAGGGTGTGTTTCCCCCCATGGTTGCATGGTCTTATATAGTAGGCACTGTTATTAATGTGTAGTGCGTGCTTATTGAGCCCTGAGCATTAACCAAAATCCCTACACCCTTATATCAGATAGGACATAAATATTCCGTGCATGCCTTGCCTCCTTGTCATGCCAAGTGGCAGCAGAACCACCAGTTTTCAGATCGGTTACCCGTGTACTGCTACTACTTTGGAAGTCACCCAGAAATATGGAACAGAAATATGGCCCTTTTCCAACGTATAATAATATATTCTAGCGATTTATATTGTATATATCCCTTAACCAAAATTGAATTAAGCAGAAATTACGCGCGGTCCAATTCCCAGCGCGGGCTGAGGTCGTCTCATCGATCTCAAGGCGGCGCGCACCCAGCCCAGATCGCGTCAAGAATCACACCGTTCCGTACGAGATTCGTCGAGATTCGGCCGAGGGTACCTCACCTTTCCATGCGGAGGTGGAGGCGGGAGAGCGCGGTGCAGCGCGGGAGCAGGGCGCCGAGGAGGGCGACGCCAGAGGAGGCGAGGACGCGGAGGCGGAGCTCCTCAGCCGCGCGCCAGACCCGGGCCGCGCAGTCCCGCCAGCCGCGGCTGACCCCGGCGGCGGCCATGACCCCGCGGGGGCCGAGGCGGCGCAGCACCTCCGCCATGACCTCCCTGGGCACGGGGCGGGCGCCGACGTCCACCGTGGCGTCCTCGTCCAGCTCCGCCTCGCGCTCCCCCATGTCCACGTCCACGTCCTCCTCCACCTTGGGCCTCTTCTCCGGCGACGACGGCGTGCCGGCCTCGTCGAACGAGAGCGCGCGGCGGAGCCTGTGCTGCTCCCCTCCGGCGCCACTGGCGCTGGCGGCCCCGGACGAGGAGGAGGGCGACGGGGGTGGGCCGGGGCCGGGGCCGACGCAGACGTGGCCCTTCTTGGGCTGGCCGCATCGGCCGCAGTTGTAGTTGCCCCGCGTCTTGGGGCGCGGCGGCGGCGGCGGCTTGGGCAGCGACGCCATGGCCCGGGGCCCGCGCGGGGGGTTAGGGTTTGGGGTCGGTCGGTCGGTCAAGTCAGGGGAGGGGGAAATAGCTGGGGCAGGAGAGCCGCGCGGGAGACTGACGAGGGGTTGGCGCCATTTTTCGGGGCGCGAGGAGGATGGATGGGTGGATGGAGAGGGGAGACCCCGGGGGCTGAATGGGGAACGGAGGTGGAGGATTTGGTTTTCGCGCAGCGCCGCGCCGGCCACGACGCAGACGCTGCTGCTGCCTCTCTGCCCCTCCTCTCTCTGTCACACAGCCGCACGGGGGGGCAGGGCACAGCCGCACAGGCAGGCAGGCAGGCACAGCCGCCGCGGCCCGCGAGTGGAAAAAAAAAAGGAGGGGGAGGAGGGCGACGAGACGTGAGTTGCAAGTCGTTGGGTGTCGGGGCTGTCCGGGATTTTTTTGCCAAGATCCGCCGCGGGATACAAATTCCTTCCGAATTTGGCCTCGTTTTTCACCAAACCTCGTCATGTGTGAAATGGCGTAAAACTTCTTCCCGGCTAGTAATTGGCTGTTTTTAGTTTTCAGGAATCCATCCAAAATTCCAAAACTTTACAAGATTCCCCATCACATCGAATTTATATTTCTCGTCACATATATAGAGTATTAAATATAGATGAAATAAAAAACTAATCACACAGTTTTGTTGTACTTTGCGAGACGAACATTTTAAATCTAATTAATCAATGTTTGAACAAATTACCAAATAAAAACAAAATTGCTACAGTATAACGCGACAAGTGCTACAGGATTTTATTATACTTCTTAATGAAGAATGTCATGTCCTTGATCTCTTCAAAATCAGCTCGATCATCTTCATCATCACTTGAGTAAGAGGTGAAGTCATCTTCTTGTTGCACTTCCTTCATTTTTTTGGGCTTGCTTGTGGATGCTTGCTTGCTGCCCTTTTTCTTGCTTGGGAAGCTTTTCTTGGTAGCTTTGTTTGACTTGAGAGCCACATCCTTGATCTTCATGCCATCGAGCTTTGATTGCAACTCTCCAAGCTTTCTTCTTTCATTTGCTTCCTCTCTTTGCATGTCAAAGGTTAACAATCTTCCAAGCACATCATTGGAAGTGAAATACTCAAAATTCTTCTTATCCCTAATCAAGGTAACCACGGTCTCATTCCTAGGTGAGTAAGCTTCCAACATGATTTTCATCACCTTGTGATCATCAAGCTCCTCACAACCATATCCTCTAATTTTGCCCACCATGGTCATCAACCGGTCAAACATCTCTTGAGCACCTTCACCATCCACAATCACAAACCTATTGATCTTGGCCATCATCAAGTCAATCTTGGCCTTTCTCACCTTATCCACACCTTCATGAGCTAGGTGTAAGGTGTCCCAAATTTGCTTGGCTACATCCACATTCATCACTCTATTGTACTCATTTCCATCCAATGCACTAAGAAGGATGCTTGTAGCTTGAGCATTGAGATGGACAACGATCATCTCCTCATTTGTTGGCGCTTCGGGATCCTCCGGTGCCTGCACACCTTTTACAACAATCTCCCAAAGACCGGGGTGAAGACCAATAAGGTAAGCCTTCATCAAATGCTTCCACTTAGCAAAGTTAGTCCCATCGAAATGAGGTAAGTTGTCGGTGGAAACATTTACAAAAGACTTACGGTCTCGGTTAGTCAAATAAGAATAGTTGAAAGAGACGGTGGAATACTTCTTTTTATAGTTGTTGCTGCCATCATCCTTCTCCTTCTTCTTCTTTCCACCCTTGGAGTCGTAGTAGGATGCATCATCCGAGCTACTTGATAGCTCACTATATGAAGCATCCTTGGTCTTCTTTTTTCCTTCTTCTTCCTTGCTGCCCTTCTCTTGGCTCTTTCTTCTCTCTTCTTTTCTTTCCTTCTTCTCATCTTTTCTTTTCTCTTCTCTTTTCTTTTCTCTAAGTTATCTTCTTTCTTTCTTTGCTTGTTGCTTTTCCACTTCGGTGGTGTTGACAGCGGAAAGTGAGGAGTAGCTTGAATCGGATAGGTTGCTGCTACTCCCATCTTCCACTGCCACCTTTGTCGTTGCCTCACCAACTTGAGGCGCCACCAAACCTTGACTCGTTTCCATACTTCACGCGGTGAAGCGTATACGAAGTATCCAAGCTTTGATACCACTTTTAGGATCTTAGGAAGGGTAAATATCCTAGAGGGGGGTGAATAGGCCTGTCAAAAATCAACTCGAGCAAATGTGAGAACAAAGGGCGGCACTGCCGACCTATAGAGGGCGGCACTGCCGACCTACAAACAATGGACAGAAAGAGATGAGATTTGGCAGGGAGATACTATGCACCAAGATGAGTCCTTCCCTGCAATTTCAACACAAGAACCAGCTCGAAGACTGGTTACCACAGATATGCTTCTTTTCTTCAAATCAACAACACAAATCCTAGCACAAGATATATTGCAATAAGTAAACCCTAGGGGACCAGCACACAAGACACGATGATATATCCCGTGGTTCAGCTCGCCACTAAGGCTTGTCTAAGTCCACATTGTTGAGGTGCCACAAAGGCTAGGATCTTTGCAACTCCAACTCAATCTCAAATCAAGGAAGTGAATCCTTGAGATGAGGGGTAATCTCTTAGCTTCACACAGCGATTACAAACCTCCCTAGGCTGCCACAAAAAAGGGGCAAGCTCTAGGGCGACGCCTAGACAGCTAGGAGCAAGCTCCAAGGGTAACAAACCCTAGCACCGCCGGCCAAACGAGAACCACAAGCTCTTAGACTTTGGGAAGTAGTAGATCCGCTCTCTAGTAATGTTTTGCTGCCTTTTCCCTCAAGAATCTATGGTTGGAAGTGTGAGATTGCTTGGAGGGTGAAGGTCAACAATGGGGTGAGAGAGAGGGAGAGAGAGCTCTATTTGCAACGGTCTGATTTCGAGGAAGACGAAGGGGTACTCCACTAGTGAGGTGGAGACCTTTCCAGCCACTATTTATAGTCTGGAAAAACTGCTGGGAAAGGAGGTCGGCAGTACCGACCTAGCACAGAGACTCTGCAGACTGTGAACTTTGGATATGTCTCTAGGCTAGCTGAGAGTAAATTATTGGTAAAGATTGAGGATGTGATTCACATCTGACCATAACAGTACTAGAATCCCCCTTAATAGTACGACATCCCTATACTCAAATTCAAACCATAAATGAATTTAAACCTTTGATGAGTAGAGAAGTCTTCATAAGAATTGGGGTACCTCCACCTTCTCTAACTCTTCCTCTTTTTGCTATTACTTGCATGTCATCTCAATGATATGGTTCTCATTAGTCCTTGAATTAAGTGATCATCAACACCAAAACCCACTTAGGGCTTGATTGCACTTTCAAAGTTAATGAACATATCATGTATCGGTTGAACTTTATTATTGGATTATTATCATGTCAAAAACCCTTCTTACTAGAGCACTACAAAATCAATATAGTTTTTTCACCCGTAGCAGCGCACGGGCATTGGCTAGTAAGCAGTTTGTTTTCAGACTGCCGAAACCACGTTGGAAATACGGTGCTGGTGCATCACCACTTCATCCAGCTTAGGCCTTGTTTGGATGCGAATGTATTGGCCTCAAACCACATGGATTGAAGTGTATATTAGTTCAAATACACTCCAATCCATGTAGTTTGAGGGAGATACATGTGCATCTAAACAAGACCTTAGAATCTTTTATTACGCGGTCGTTTACAGTAATCCATTGCATTCAAGATGACTTTCTGTTGTTAGAAATGGCCAGAGGCAGGGCAGGGCAGGGCCACGTATAGCGAACTCAGGTAGTCAGGTTTACTTTGCTTCGTTACAGAAACCACTTGGCTCATTAAGCCAACGAGCTCCTTGCCCTTGCCTCAACGCCGTGAAAAGCTGTGGCGAATTTAAACAGAGGAAATGCTAGTGCATTCTATAATGCAAGTGTCCTAAATAGAGGTCAAATATGATCTGGTAGACAGATTTAAAACGACTTTGCTATATTACCATCCCATGCCAGCACGTTAGTGCATCTCTATACTTTTTTGTGATTCCAGTTTCTATAACCAAAAATTGACATCCTTTTCAGTCGTGCATTGTCAGTTCATCCTTCTGGTGAAGGTGTCTGGGTGCCGTTGTTGCTGTTTGGGGTCTGGCATCCCCTCCCCGGTTTGTTCTTCTTTTTCTTTTTCTTTTCTTTCTCTTTTCTCTGCTCCGCGTCTAGGCAACCTTTGGTTGTCTAGAGTTGAGCTGTTCGTTATTTCGTCAGTGTTGTCTACTTCCTATTAATAAAATGCGTGCTTAGGCACACTCGATTAAAAAAAGATATCAATTTGCTGCCAACTTATTTGTGTATACTATGATAGATGAAAAATGTTTTGTTTATTTTATATATACAACTAGTTGCTAAAGCTGTTTCCAAATGGTTTGGCCCCGTCGAAAACGAGATACGATTTTTGTGCGCGCACGCAACTTTCCTGTTTGTCCATTCTTACGCACACATATGGCGCTCCAGATGTTGGAGAGTGGAGACATTCTCTCTTCACGAAGGTGTTGAAGATGATACTAATGGTGTTGGGCGATGGGCGATACTGGGCCTCTATAGTTGGCAACTGTATCGGAAAACTAGTACAAACTCCATCAAGGGGAGCAGCAAATGAAATGTGTCTTTCTACCCAAAAAAAATTTATAGACGGGTGTTTGGGTCTGCTTCGTGAACTTCAACATAGCATCTCTATAAAACTTAGAGTCTATAGAGTATCTCTTTAAGTACTCTCACAACTCCAATTTTTTTCTCAAATATAGTGTACATAAAGCTAAAATTATTTGACTGAAAAATATAGAGGAGAGCTAAAATTGTAGAGCAGAGTAGTCTTAAAGGGCCTCTTGATGGTATGGAAAGGAGCCAGCGGTCATATATTGACTTAATGGGCCGAAAGTGTGGGGGTATCTTTATGGGGCCAAAGCCCAATGGAATAGGAAGGCAGTGAAGTGTTCCGCTATCATACGTCAGAGCATGGATTAGGATTTTTTTTATATACACCTAATTAAAAGGTGCACATGTCGACGTTCGCAAAAGCGACGTAGATACTTGCTAGTCCTCTCACTAGTGCCATCTTGTCAACTCAATCAAGAACTGGGTGTTGAGAGCGGTTAAGCTCAATCATATCCTCTTCGCCGCAAAATGAGAAGGAAAAAAAAACACGACAGGATTAAGCATATACAGTACTGTATCCTATCATAGGCATGGCCCAAAGAGTGGCGCCAGCTGCTTCGGCACGGCACGATGCACGTCATGCTTTGCAGCAGTTGTCCTTGTACCCGAAACTCCCGAAGCATGCGGCTTTGTCACGTGAATTAAACGGATGCGATCGACGCAGGTCACGGAAGTACCAATGCAGTCATTTCTTTAATTTGGCCAAGCCAAGTAAAACGGCGATATATTTAATCGTGTCAACACACATATAGCATAATCATGTTTATCATATTTATTTGTCACGCCATGTCTCCTAGCTTGACAACATGACTAGTTTCTTAATTTTTTTAGTTTCACACGTGCTAATATTAAAAAAAAGTATATACATTTTTTAGCTAAAAATAGAAACAAAAACCTATGTCGTGTGGATGAGCTGGCTGAATAGATGATGAGACAACAACAACCCAATTAATTCCACTTCCGCGAGCATCAACGAACGATGGAACAGCGAACAGTCCCACAACTTCCTATTTTGGGCACAAAAAAAAAATCCAAGTTATACATCAGACTTTTATGCATAATTTATATTCACAACTTTGACAATATAACATTGTGTAAATAAGGTGTGTTACATATAACTTTTATGTTTCAAGTTTTGGGTAAAAGTTATAAGTTAATTCGTTTATTTGTGTTTAATAACTTTTGTGTTTTCAAGTTTTGACATAAGTTATAAGTTAATTTGTTCCTCTATGTTTAATCTTTTGTACATAATTTGTGTTCCAAGTTTTGGCATAAGTCATAAATTAAGACACGTAATTAGTTATACGTTGAAGTTATGCATATTACTTTGTGACTTTCTATCTTCTTTCCGTGGCACCTAATGCTAACTTATATTGTAATGTTTGGTCCATGGATTGTATGGCCCAGGTGGGATATCCCACCTTGTTCTAGTATCTAGATCCAAGTCAACCATGGGTAGATTCATCTCTCATGTGATATGGGTTTTTGGGAGAAGTGCATGTGACACAACGGAGGAGAAGAGAAGAGGATGGCTAGCGCAAGGTCGCGTGCATAGGGAATGAAGACGGAAGAGAAAGATTAAAAGGGAAAACAAGAAAAGAAGCTGATAGGTCATAGGTGGACACCATATTTAAAATGTCAAACCAAAAAAAAACATGTCAGTCTCTAAAAATTAAGACATGATCATCACATCGATCTTTAATGTCTTCTAAGGCCAGTTTCAATGGAGTTTTATGAGAGGTTTCATGCACATTAAATATGGTGTCACATCAGCAAAAAAAAAATCTTTGCATGAAACTTATCAACGTTGTTTCCAACGTCTTGGAAACATCATGAAATTTCTATTGAGGCCCTCAAGTAGTTTCATCACATTAAAAAAGAAGAGATAAATGGTCCAAGTAAGACCAACATATAGTAAAATAAGCTATGAAACCGTGCATTAAAAATTTGTACCGAAAGAGAGTCTTGTTTCATACCAAAGTTTGATGTAATGTAAACCATGAGATGAAACTTACCATTAAGACTGACCTAAGTCTAACTAAACACAACCTTGATAATTAGGGACTATGTGAGGGCTCCTGAATGACATCTCTTCTCCTCCTCCTCCTTCCATAAGTACTCCTTAGTGCTCCCGTACAAAAAAAGAAAAGAAAAAGAAAACTGGGCCCCTTTTGGCCCTATCCACATGCTGCTCCTTGGCGGGACACGACTCTCCACCAATCGGTGGGGTTGGTCAGTCCATCGTTTTTCTCTCTCTACTGTAATCTCTGTCTCAGAATTAACGCAATTCTTTGACTTCTACAATTTCTCTTTAACCATTTGTCTTATTTAAATTTTTTCTGTAAATAATAAAATAAACAGGTCATTATGAAAAATATATCTAAACCTAAAATAAATCATAATAAAACAAATATTATTTATTGAAATATTTTGAATAAGACGACCGGTCAAACAGGAACCGTTGAAGTCAAAGAAATGCGTTTTTTTTTGGAACGGGAGGAGTACGTAGTATAGGTAGGCAGTGATGAGTGGCGTCATGGGCTCATATGGCTAGCTGAACTGACTAACACGTCTAGATTTCAACGGCTACGTACGTCCACGCTAATTTGGCCGTCCCCCTTTACCACGCGCGCACATCCCGTAGTCCGTCCAGGCGTCGCTTACCAACGACGTGAGCGTGCTAGGTAGCACCAGTAGGATATATATACCTACGCAATACTCCTACGTATGTAGTACTGACACTTGCTCTACACCTCGCGTCCTCTCGTGCGCGCGCGTATACGTGCCACCTGATCGATGATGCATGACCAGCCGCCACCCGCTTTCCTTCGTCGTCGTCGTCGTGCACCATCCTATATATATATATATATATATATATACAGTACGGAGTACTCCTACTTGCACTCCTTGGCACCGGATGCGGTACGCGGCTAGGCTATGCGCGCGCGTCACGGCCGGCCGTAAAAGCCAACAGCAATAGCTATCGGAATCGACGGCCCCCCGGTGGTTGGTGCTGACGTACGTACGTACGTGTAAGATGCAACGGCGTAGATAGATAGAGTAAACAAAAATACTACTCCAAGACACACACATATATAATATTCTATTTCATCTAGCATGAGGACGGAGACGGAACGACGGCGAATAATTATAAACCTGTTCCTCCAGCTGGGACGAGCAACCGCGCGCGTTGCCTGCAGCTTCTTTCTTCGTGGTACGTACGTGGGGAGCTGCAACTTCCTTCCATTCTCTCAAATCTCAATCATGCATTTCGCGCCGCGTGCTAGCTGCGCCTGTGCAAGTTAAATAGAAATGAAGCTAAAATTATTACTGTATATTTTGCAAAAAACAAAAACAAACAAACAGGACTTTTATTCGAAAATACTGTATATGCTTAATCCCCCCGCGTTGGGACGACTAGCACACAAGCAAGCAAGCGCGTGTTCTTATATCTTATACGGAGTACTATACAGATCATCTTTGTTCGTTCATTCATGCATGCTTTGTTTGTTTTGGGCGATCGAGCGACGTAGAGCACGGTGCCCGCGTACGCGATGGATCGGCAACACCATCCGCGGTCATCGATGCAGACAAAAACAGGGGCACAGAGGCGGCAGAGGGAATGGGCTGGCGTCCCCACCAACTGCAGCTAGCTGCCTTGCCTGCCTGCCTGCTACCGCTGGTGGACTGGAGCCAGGATCGGAGGAGTTGCTGGACTGCACGTCTCGCCTGCATCTCTGCCTGGCTGGTGGGGACACACACACGTAGGATCGGAGTACGTGCAGGATGATGGAATGGACCCGTATGGCATCGGGATCTGCTTCGGCTGTGCCTGTGCATGCACGGGGGAGAGAATGGATTGGATTGGATTGTTCTTCAACCCCGTCTCGTCACCGTCAGATCCATCCATCCTGCGCCGGTACGTTGTCTATAGTAACGCACGCCCGGGTTGCGGTTGCTGTAGCCTGTGTGCTTCGTACTACTACCGTAGGTGCCGGTACAGGCAGCGTGCGGTGCGGATTGATCGAGGCAGATCGAGGCCCAGACGTAGTATACTCAATACTCCTGCACGGACACCGCATTTTTTTCCCTTCTCCGACTCCACCTCCCTCGTTCGTTCGTCCGTCTCCCCCTCCTCGATCTCTCCTCCCCCCTCGCGCGTCGCCCCCACCCTGCGCCGACTACCAACCGCATGCGCCATGCAGCCGGGGCCCACCTCGCCGCCGCCGGAAGAATCCCCTCGCCGCCACCGGACGAGGTGACGCCCTTGCCCCTGCCCGCGGCAGACGCGGACGTGGAGGCCTGGGCTGACGACGTGGTCAAGGCGGCGGCGGGGGGAGCCCGGGAGGACCAGGACGAGAGGAGGAGGGGCGCCACCGCATCCGCCCGGGGGAGGAAGAGACGCCGGCGCGGCGGCGGCCCCTCCTTCTACTCCACCTCCTCCCCGTCCTCCACTGCCGCCGCACAGGGGACGCGCGGGGTCGTCATGGTCAAGCGGGACCTGCTCGCGCGCTGCATGACGTGCCCGCTCTGCCGCCGCCTCCTCCGCGACGCCACCACCATCTCCGAGTGCCTCCACACGTGTGAGTTCCCCCCCGCGCCTCCCTCGCTTCCTTCCTTCCTACTATTTCGTGATTCCTTCGTAGCCAACCAACCAACCAACCCAACCAGCCAGCTGCCGCTCTGGCCGTGCCTAGGGATTCCGTTCCTCCGCGGCCGCCGCCGCCCCCGGCTGCTTGATTGCATTGCATCGTCCACGCGCTTTGCCGCCTCCGGCACGTCGCTCGGATTTCACCCCCTCCCCCTGCCTGGCTGCCTCCCTCCACGTGCGCTCGCCGCCTCTGCGTCGCGTTCGGGGTGGATTCGGTGCGCCTTCCACGTCTCGTCTCGTGCTCATGGGTTGGGTTGGGTTGGGTCGCCACGTCTCCTCGCCTCTCATCATGCCTCATCACTACCTCACCTCAGTTATTATACCTCTGTTCATCGCTGTAGCCGCAAGTATACGTACACGCCGTCGCCAAATCTCGCGTCACGTCTGTCGATGTTACCTGCGCTGCGCAAACCTTTTTTTTCCTTTTGGATAAACTATATCATTTGCCACAACGGTCCCATTTTAAGTTGTTTTTTTTAAAAAAAAAAAATCTGTCGTCGTGCTTGACCAGCTGCTTCTTCAAGCTCATTATGGTACTATTTGGATAGGATCGTATGTTCTCAGGCCGTGTAAATGTCAATCTCGCCGCGATCATTTGTTCTGTTGTTGCCTAGTACTTTACTAAACGCAAGCTTCAGGAAGCTGAACGTGCAATTCCCTTTCTGAACCGTGTTGTTGCATCAACCTTCAATCAAAACGAAACATTCAGTCTCGTTATGCGTGCGATTCGTCATGCAAGTCCCAACGTCATGCAACTATTGACTCCCTGTGTAATTTTGTCAGTAGGAACTGATGTTTTGAAATCTGGAAGCTACAAAGCCTAGATTGATTGTGTAACTATTGTTAAGATCATATTTTTGAAAAGCACGCAGGGGGAAGCACTGCAATGTAACTCTGCAATAGATGTCGGAAGACGGTAGCTTGTGATTACACACGTGGGTCTTGGGTGCGATGTCTTTATAGTTGCTGCTTTGATGTCAACCTTATATTCAAGTGTATCTTCAGTGAGATCATTTGAAGAATTATTTTTGGGATTCGATCTCTTCAGCGCAGTGCCCCACTCCCCCCTAGGTTGAAAGTTCTTTTTTAATTAGACGATGTAATTTCAAAGCTCTAATCTTTGCAATCTGATGCAGTTTGCAGAAAGTGTATATATCAGAAGTTTGATGATGAGGAAGTAGAATGCTGCCCAGTATGTAAAATTGATCTTGGCTGCACACCTACTGAGAAGCTTAGGTATACATGTTCTCATGATTCTGTATTTTATTCATTGTGCTATGTGCTATCTTAAAGTCAAAGTAAATAATGCCAAAACTTTACAGTAACATTACGTTTTCTGGATTGCTGGTCATACATTGACTTTCCTTTTGATCACATATACTTAACCTGAACGGGATGCAAAATTGTCGCAAATCATCCATCTCATCTATTACTACTATCGGACATCCGCATTCTGTAGGATATAGTTGCACTTCAGATTTTTCCCGTCAGGAAGATATGGATCTGAGTTCATTTTAGTTTTATGTGAAGTGTTATCTTTTTATAAATCCAGTATTAAATGCATATGTTTGATTATTGTTTGTCCAGTTAGTTGGATAGTTATTTTCTATATATGGATGTAGTTTTGAGTGTTTGACCCTTATTTTGTCAGTATAATTTGGGTTAAAAACCTGTGCTAAACATAATACTCTAATATTATAAAATATTTTATTGCTTTATTTTCTGTACCATCTATTAGAGTGTGATGTTGCCGAAATTCTGCACACATTTACTATGTAGTGTTATTAACGTCTCCAAGATTTTGTGTCACTGTTGCAGTTGATGCCAACTTCATTGGAATTTTGTGAAACTATATGTCACATTGCCATACATATGACCTGGAATAGCTTAATTTCTAGTGCATTATTGTACATGTCTTCTTTAATTTAGTTGAAAAACGAATGTTTGTAATTTTCTTTCTATGACTTTGCACCTACCTTGTGCCTTTCTTAACTTGTGTTTTATGATTTTCAGGGCCGATCACAGCTTACAAGATGTGAGATCAAAACTTTTTCCATTCAAAAGAAAGAAGATTAATGCAGAAGAACTTCCATCTAGTATTTCACTCCCCACTAAAGTCAAAGAAAGATCTATCTCTTCATTAGTCGTCGATACACCTAAAGTAAAACCAACAGGCTTGACTGGACGGCGAACAAGAGCAGTTGCCAGAAAAGCTGCTGCTGCTGCTGCTGCCGGTGCCGCCTTGCGTGGACTTGGTCCAGTTATTGAAGATCCTGTGAAAAAGGAAATTGATAGTTGTGACAGTCATTCTCAGAATTCAAATTTGCCTTCTAATTCAAGCAAAGCACCGCAAACAAGAAGACAGGTAAACGACTTGCTCCTTATGATTCATATCTGCTGCGTCTCGTGCTAGTTAGAGCAGAGCAGTTTTGAAGTCATGAGTTTGCATCCTGAACTCCCAAAAGGCGTGCATTGACTAGAAGAATGCACATAGTGGTAGTAAATAGTAATGTGACCCTATTGTCTGCAGATATCACCTAATGCGGAGGCATCTAACCATTCCTCCAACAAAGATACCGAAGGTGATAGTAAGGATGAGTTGGCAGATAAGTCTGAACTCTGGCGTCCTTTAAATTGTTTAGTAGAAGCTGCGAACAGGACAAAATCCTTTAGGTCAAGTTCACAGAGTCCAGTTGTTAAGGGAGAGCAAATCAATGGCTCTACGAGTGGTACATTTGCTAGCAAAGCAAAGCCAAGGGAGAATCTGGAGAAGTCCAAAACTGAGGATGGCAAAAAAGATGTTCCCACGCCACCAGTGCTGCCAAAAAGAAGAGCTCAAGGTACTGCACGGAAGAGGAAAGATCTTCAAGCTCCAACAGATGTGAAGCCTGATGCTGCAGCTGCACAGAGTGCAAAGAAGTTCAGCTCCATATGGTTTTCATTGATTGCCTCGTTTGACCAGTAAGCATTTCCAATTCGTCACAAGATCCCTTTTGTCTTAGTATCCAAGAAACCAAATAGCAAGCATGGACTTGTTTCTGATCTTCTTGTGCTTTAATTACTTTCAGGAAAGGAGATCCACCTTTACCACAGATTCCTTCCCAGTATTTGCGAATAAAGTGAGCTCAACGTTACTCATCTTTTGATTAAACAGTTTAATGCCCTAATTTAATAGATTTTTCTATACTTGACATTGAGTCAAATTCCTTTTTATTTATTACACTTGATTTTCAGCAGATACATCTATGACAAACAGCACAATACTAGACAGAAAATGTAGGAACTTCCATTAGAAGGAAAATAAGAAGAGAGATACTTTTATGACAAGTACATAGCATTGATTGTCTTTGCAAGTAGCAGCACATTTATAGAATTGAAGAGCATTTTGTTCACAAACTTTTATCCATATTCCTATATTGGAGCTATCTACAAATGCTAATCCTAGGTGGACTTGAAGATTAAGACAAATCTTGTTTTCCACATGCCTTGATAAATGTTCATCTCTAGACGTGTTGATAATGTAATAAGACGGATAGCATTATATTTACTTGTTTGTAAATTTGAATGATATCTCTTCAATAGTTTAGTTACAAGATCAGATTTAGTTCCATAGTGAAATGTGTTTGTGCTATTTAATAAATTGATTATGTGTTTCTTTGTGAATTAATATCATATCCTTGATCAAGACTGATATGCTAAATTTTATAACCACAGAGATGGAAATGTCCCTGCTTCATCTATCCAAAAGTACATCATGCAGAAGCTCAGTCTTCCAAGTGAGTCTGAGGTGAGAAATCAGTCATCTGTCTTATATAGTATTGTTGGGTCTTTGTACACTTGATTTCTCCTCTTAAGAGCTAAGAAATATCCATTCTTTACTGGGATTTCAATGATCTTTTGACAGCGGAGGTGAAACAATTGCTTCATTGTTCTTTTATTCTTTTATGGGAACACATTTAGCAATTTCAACAGTAAATTGACGTATTCATAAAAAATACATCCTGTATCAACTTCCCCTGATGTTACTCTTTGGACCTCCATTTGCACCCTGTAGACATATTCTTCAACTTCCCCTAATACATATAATTGCAATAGGTATTCTTCTATCTGTTTGGGCCTTTGTGGAGGACTCCCGTAGGAACCAAGCATGATTGCCAATCTGAATAGCTCTTGATATTTCTGTTACAGGTGGAAATAAAGTGTTGCGAACAGCCAGTGAACCCTTCACAACCTCTGCGCAATTTAGTAGAACTATGGCTGAAGGGAAGAGCGACACAGACAACTCAGACCTTGACCGGTTCGTCCGCTAAAGAGTTTGTAATGGTGCTAACATACGGACGGCCAAAGGCCCCTGCAATGTGAATGCACCATGCAAACATTCAGGCCCTCAAACCTATTTTTCCCGTGAGGCGGCCATAGCCAGAGCCAGCCAATTGTTGGCCCTTTGGAAGAGGTCATCAAAGACAAACTCTCCCTGACGACACAGCCTCACAACATGCAGTGGCTGGCTCACTTTAGAGCTAGCCCTTGGTGTCACATTCATGTATTCTTTGATGTTATATCATATGTTGTTTGATTCCTTTAGGATGTCCTTTTCTTATTTATCATTATACATCGATAGTGGTATAGATAGAAAGTCGTGATTGATACTTGTAGGTATCATTGATGTTTTGGTTGGCCATAAATTATAGTGTCAGAGACTCGTAGCCTTTGCTTGTAAGAGATGACCAGAGTTGATTACAGAGTCTTTTCTGCTGTACCGTGACTTATTGTAACACCAAATTGTAACCCTATATTTGTCTTTGAACTCGTTAGTGACTATTTATTCGGATTGTCTCATGCATTATTCTCCTATATATAACTCTTGGTTTCTAGCTCTTGTGGAATGCTTTCAAACTGAGATTGGGTTATAGTGAGTTAATCACAATGTCTTACAACCTCAACCAGCTTCTAGACTCACACCAACTAGAAGATCTTGATGTAGACTTCAGTCAGGATGAAATTGATTATGTGATCAAGAATTTACCAAATAGTCATGCACCTGGGCCTGATGGGTTTAATGGTCTGTTCATCAAAAGGTGCTGGAACATCATAAAGGAGGATTTCCTAAGGCTCCTAAATGATTTCAGCAGACGCAACTCAAGCCTTAGAAGCATAAATTCTTCTCTTATAGCTCTGATTCCCAAGAAGGATAATCCTGAGAATGTGGATGATTACAAACCTATTTCACTGCTTAATTATTCTCTGAAATGCATCACTAAATTACTTTCTCAGAGACTCCAGACAGTTATTTTACAGCTAGTTCACTCTAATCAATATGGTTTCCTCAAAGGGAGAACCATTCAGGATTGCTTGGCCTGGTCATTCCAATTCCTCCATATTTGTCATCAATCTAAGAAAGAGATTGTTATCTTGAAACTGGAATTTGAAAAGGCCTTTGACAAATTAGAACACTCATCCATTTTGCAAATCCTCAGTCATAAGGGTTTTTCAGACAAATGGGTTGGATGGATACAAAACATTCTGAGCACAGGTTCATCCTCAGTCCTTCTCAATGGAATCCCTGGTAAGAGTTTTAACTGCAAGAGAGGGGTCAGACAAGGTGACCCACTCTCCCCTCTACTCTTTGTCCTTGCTGCTGATTTGTTACAATCTATAGTCAATAGAGTCTGGACATCTGGTATTCTCAAACATCCTATCACTGATACTTTTCAAGGTGACTTCCCCATTGTCCAATATGCAGATGATACTCTACTAATTTTACCTGGTGATGCTGCAGTTCTGTTTAATCTCAAGGGGCTATTGAGATCTTTCTCTGACTCAACTGGGTTACATGTTAATTTCAGAAAGTCATTCCTTGTTCCAATCAACATAAGCAATGACAGAGCCAGGCATTTGGCTTGTACTTTTGGCTGCTCTGTGGGTTCTATGCCATTCACTTACTTAGGTCTAGCTTTGGGTACTTCTAAGCCTACCATGCTTGAATACACTCCCTTATTGTCAAGGATAGAAAGAAGGCGACACAGCCTGCAAACCGAAAAACCAGGGTGGCTTGGGTATCTTAGACATCAGAGTACAGAATGAGGCCCTCCTTATGAAATTCCTAGACAAGTTTTACAACCATGCTGATGTTCCTTGGGTTGATTTAACCTGGTCTAAATTTTATCATAACACTCAGACACCTCCTCATGCTAGAAGCCCTATCAGATCCTTTTGGTGGAAAGAGATTATCAAACTGTATGGAAAGTACAGTTTGTTGACAAAATGCAAACCTGGAAAAGGAAATTCTATATTGCTCTGGAGTGACCTGTGGACAGAGGAAGCTATTAAAGAAAAATACCCCCAACTTTTTTCTTTTACCAGAAAGCCCAAGTGCTCAATTGCCTTTTACAGAGAACAAGATTTAGAGAGAATCTTCTTTCTCCCAACCTCCACAAGCTTTCTCACAACTCCATGAACTTGAAGAGAGACTGAATTCTGAAACACTGAATGACAGTGACAATGATAGGTGGAACTACTCCTGGGATTCAGATTCCTACAGCAGTAAGAAAGCTTACAAGCACCTAATAGGCATCAATGCTACATCCCCCCTCTTCAACTGGTTATGGAGTTCAAGTAATCTTGGCAAACACAAATTCTTCTTTTGGCTACTGTTGAGGGATAGGTTAAGCATGAGAAATATTCTGAAAAGAAAAAAGATGGTTCTAGATAGCTATAATTGTGTGCTTTGCAACTTGAGTACTGAAGAGACTTGTTTCCACCTTTTCTTTGAATGCCCCTTCAGTAAGAAGTGCTGGTCTTCGGTTTCAGTAAACTGGAACTTTAACCCTGAGTCCTTTGGACATGATACTGCAAGCCAGAAGTGACTTTGGGGAGGCTATCTTTAGAGAAATCATCATTACGGCTAGCTGGGTGATTTGGACGACAAGGAACAGTGTTATCTTTGACAATGGAGACATCAACCTCATTTGCTGGAAGCGGCAGTTCAAACTGGAGCTTGGCCATGTGTGTGCCAAGTCCAAAGCGGCGACAAAGGCGAAACTTAGTTTTTGGAGAGATATACTTGTGTAATCTTCTGTTTTCTTTTTGCTTTGAGCCTAGGTGCTCTGTAATATCCTTCCCCTGTAAATTCTTCAGTCCTTTATTCTTTCATTTAATAGAAAAAGAAGAAAAAAATAGGTAGGGGGTTCCCCTACTGATCTGCTCAAAAAAGCTCCTAGAGCTAAAAATTAGCTCACCTTATAAAAATAGGTTAAATATGAGTTCATTATGGGCTAATAAGGGTTAATGGACTCTAATTATTAATTAGCCCTCATTAGCTCTTATTAACTTTAAATAAGTCCACATTTAGGCTTTCTAGTTGGTATATCTGAAAATATAGGCTAATCATTAGCTCTTGGATCTAAACAAGCAGTTAGCTAAATGCTGTTACAAGTTAGAACTGACAGTATTTGATTTGATTTATTTTCGTTGACCGTCTTTTGCTTTGATTCACTGCACTACTACCAGCTCTATCAACCCAAACTACGCGCTTGGGCAATGGGCTTTGCCTGTGGTAGCCGGCGGCGTCGTTGACGCGCCTGCTGATCACCACAACACAGCCCGCCATGCCATTGCATTTCATGCAAATGCCACGCCAAGGACCTCGTCGTTGTTGCCTTGCGTGGTGATGACGCTCTGGCCTTGTCATACGGTCATACCCATTCCTGCGCGGTGCGCGGGGGGAGGAGGACCACGCGGACCCGCCACTGCCGGACCCCGCCGCCATACGCGCGTCGCTCCGGCCGGCCACACGAGTACACGACGCCCAGACAGCCCGGGTAGTTTAGTGATGGTGATCTATGGATGATATATGTTGGAATTCTGCATGTAGCATATCCAAGAATCCATGTTTTGTTTGGACTTAAATTGTCTCCACGAATGTCTAAGATCTGAATATATCGAATCTATTGAAATGACGGGCACAACTAGCACTATATTGGCAAAGCGAGCCATGTTGGAGCATTTTTGCATGTGCCCTTGTGTTGTGTGATTACACAATTTTTCTCTCTTCCATGATAAACTGATAATGTAAAAACCTAAACAATATGATCGAATATTCTAGCTTCTCTTCTCAGGGCGTGCATATATACTAGGATGACATCAGCCATAAGCAGTTTTTGTTTTTGTGTCGCACTATCCTCACCAGTGGCGGATCCAGAAATGGGCTCCGCCCCGGGCTACAGTGCGACGGCATGCTGGCCTTTGTCCTCCTCGGGGTGGGCTAATGGGCTGATAGGTCTTTTTATACCATTTTTATGAAGCAATTTCTCACTATTTATGGATCTCGCCCCGGGCTGCAGCCCGGGCAGCACGGGGCCTAGATCCGCCCCTGGTCCTCACCATCGAGCACCACATCGAGATATGTGCAATCCAAATTAGTAGTGTAAAGCAGTGGAGAGAGTGCAACAACACGATTCTCAAACCATATTTCAATGGTGCAGATAGCACATGCATGCTGCAACACGTTTCTACGTAAACACGGAGATGTCATATATATATATATATATATATATATATATATATATATATATATATTATATATATATATATATATATATATATATATATACTCCCTCCATCCTAAATTAGAAGATGTTTCAAGAATTTTGGAGAGTCAAAACATATAAGTTTGACTAATAATTATAAAAAAAACTATAAATATTTATAATATCAAATATGCATACTATAAAAAATAAAATTGATAACGAATCTAATGATACTTAGTTGACATCATAAATATTATTATATTATCATATAAGTTTGGTCAAACTTGAGATAGTTTGACTTTTCAAGATTCTTGAGATGTCTTATGATTTAGGATGGAGGGAGTAGTTTTTATCTGAGATGGAAGGAGAGAGAGATCATGTAGTAATTGAAAGATGATATGTGAACATGAAAGAAATCTTTTATAGGCAATATTTTTCTACTATAGAGTTATCACCACATGTCATAAAAAATTATACAGTGACAGATCAGGATCAAAACTATGTGGAGCCAGGTAAGCTATTAATTTGAAGTCAATTAACACAAACCATATATAATAGTATGGGATTTTAACTTGTGCAAAAACCCATGAGGCCGTTGCGCTTATATACAATTCATATAAAAGTTTGTCTATTGTGTTGTCTATCACTAACATAGAATCATATTACAAACATCCAATGTCTCTCGATCATGGCACATGCCCTTATTCACATGACTTGTCATTTTCGACTTCATTGATCCATTTCAAAACTATTCGTGCGTATCGCGTAGACATGAGGAAATCTAACTTGACCTATTTATTTTTAGGGGAATTTTGCTGTGAGACATTAGAAAAACGTATAATTGACCAATTCACACCGTAAACGGTGGAATTTGCTGGGTACCATTATAAGTGCGCGATTCTTTGCTGAGACACGCCACGCCGATTATTTTATTCATTTCTCAGATTTTAGGAGAGAGAAGACTAGGGAAATATCTTCTTTGCCCTTGTCTTCAACCTCTGCCCCTTTACTGATTATTTGTTGTAACACATTGCTGTAGCTGATTCATCGTTGTCCTTCTCCGACGATTGGCCCCGCCCAGACCATTGGTTCTCCCTTTTATTTTCGGCTTCCAGTGGGGGGTCAGGCTGGGTCCATGAGGACCGATGTAGATTGGTTTTTCGACACTGCAGAGCAATGTCGAGTTCAAGTTTGCCCAAGTGCCGGGGGGGGGGGGGGGGGGGGGGGGGGGGGGGGTGGAATGGCGACGACAGCCGGCTACATGCACGACGACGTATTCTTTGTCCGAGCAAAGGAAATAAGATAGAGAGAAAGTGGTGTGGCGCTTCTTGACGTGATTTTCACCTCCACATGAACCTGATGACTATGCTCAGGTTGATGGGGGAGGCGACGAGCAGTGCGTTAAGGGTGGCGGAGTGCTGGGAAGCAACAGCGTGATGCGTCCATGTTGCGGGGACAGCTGTTGCACGCGTGCGCTCGCAAGCTGAAAACCAAGCAACGCATGTTCTGCTCTGTCGGAGGAAGGGCCCGAACGGCGAGATCTGTAGTGGGTGGTGAGCGGACCTCCGCCGCCGACGAGCTGGGGCTGGTATGGAGAGGACTCAGGCTGAGCAGGCCCCAGGAGAGGCAGCAGGGAGCTCGCCAGAGGAGTAGATTGGTGGAGGCGGCGGATCCGGGCGGCAAGAAAGGATCTCGCTCGACAACGAGCACCAAATTCGTGGCGGCAGTGTGTTACGAGCGAAGCCAAGGTCGGAGGTTGAAGAAAAGGGTAAAGAAGACATTTTATCGACCTTCTCTTGTCTGATATATAATAAATGAATAAAATAATTGATGCGGAGTATCACAAATTTATAATGGTATCTAGCAAAGTTTGTTGTTTACGGTGTGACCTGACCAATTATACGTTTTTTTAGTGTCTCAAGACAAAAATTTTCTTATTTTTACAACGAAAACTTACAATATGGTTGGAGTCAAACACATCCTAAACCTTTCCATTGTGTGGGTCTAGCCATATATGCTAGGCCTCAAACTAAACATGTCTTTATGCAGGTTAGTGTAACCAGATCTATATCACCTCTTATTTTTCTGGCCAAATACAGCTCGCAGGCTTAAATGAGATAGAAAACATTAATCTTTTAGGATTGAATTCCTCAAGTCGCTAGGACTTTAACATATTCTATGCACACCTCCCA
The DNA here is from genome assembly GCA_022036555.1 of Microstegium vimineum. Taxonomy (NCBI): domain Eukaryota; kingdom Viridiplantae; phylum Streptophyta; class Magnoliopsida; order Poales; family Poaceae; genus Microstegium; species Microstegium vimineum. Next base: position 43,528,945 of record CM039124.1, on the reverse strand, counting down.
TTTCAAATTCTAAAACATTTTGTTTTTTTTTCTAAATTTATCATTCTCGACTTTTATATATTAAAAAAAAGTTTACCTTTCGTTGTCGCTTTAACCCCTCAAAACTCTTCCCCTTTCTCTCACGGTCGATTGCTCGAGCCCCGACCAAATCTCGCAGCGTCTGCAATCCACGAGCCCGAAGCGCGGATCAGCGGAGGACGACGCCCTCGATTCTGATCTGCGTCCGGCGCGATACTCAGAGAACCGGCGATGCAGCAGGTAAAGTGGTGGAGCAAACCCTAGCCCCCCAAGCCAAACACCCCCTCCCTTACTTTGCTTAATCCTGGCTTAATCCGAGCGGTGTTGTTGTGGTGGGGGATTGGTTCCGCAGGGCGACGGCACGGAGGCGCAGGTGACGTGGGAGGACCAGCAGAACATCAACCGCTTCGGCCGCCTCAACAACCGCCTCCATGAGCTCCAGGACGAGATCAAGCTGGCGAAGGTGGATTCCTTGACATCTTGCTTCTTTTTCATGTACCATCTTCTGGTATTTACACCGTAGGATCTGTTTAGAGCGAACTGGAAACGGGGGTGCAAGTACTAGCCTTTGAGCAGATTTAGTCTTTAGCGACCTGTCAGGGGCCGATGTATTTGGTTTCTAGGTTCTTGGGAATGGGGGATCATGGTACCCTATTTTCAATGTGCATTTCTTTGGGGGAAGAAATGCCAGAGAATACAGTTCCTGATTGTTTTCAAGAACAGGAGACAGAAACATCCCATGTACTATTAGTTGTAGTTTTACCTTGAAGTTGTATTGGGTAAATCTATGAGTCTCATTTGCATAGCACAGTGATTTGCTAGATCAATGAACCAGTTTATGGTTTTCACTTTGTCTATGCATCTGTTTTGTTCTTAGTATTTCCTTCATTTCTGTATGGCAACATGATACTAGTTTATGATCTTGTTGTTTGATGAGCAGGCATTGCCTGTATTTTTGTTGGATTATGGAATTTTCTACAGATAACATCTATTTTTTTTTAAGGTTTGCAGTCAATTTACCCTTATAATAAAACCTAGGATAATATTGTGGTCTTGTTCAGGAAGTTAGGGGCAAAATGTTGCAGGAATTTGTACTCACTAGGAATTTTGGGTGACCCTGATTCTGGCATGGTATGAGAAGGCACCACCAGCATACATTGTTTTGACCTTTGCCCAGCCCCCCTATTTTAGCACTTTATTCCTACTGCAATTGCACTTTAACCAAACATACTCTAGTTATTTTGGATACCAATTCACTTAAGGGCTTCCACCTATATAAAGAGGTGAATAAATTTTTTACTTTATATACATCTTTCCTATAAGCGCCTTGCATGTGTAGATATATATAGGTGAATACAAACTTTAGTTTATATACATGTTTCCATTGAAAAATTAGAAGCGCCTTGCTTGTGTAGATTGTCATAAAGCATACAGCCTTGTGCCAGAATTTTCAAGTAAATATGAACTGTGAGGGATTAGTGTAGTTCATAATTCTAAAAATTCTTGATAACCATAATTATGATTCTATCATTCTATGGCGACTTGGGGGTGATTGAAGGAATTCTACAGTAAATGTCTTCTCATAACTCGAGTACTAAGATCTAACAAAAAACTTCATATCAATTTCCTTTAAAAATTCAATTTGCATGTGGCTGTTCTATGTTCTTAATGTTTATATCAAGGGTTGTTGGTGTAGTATACCAAGTCAGGTTTATTTTTTCAGCAATTGAATTATAGTGTATATTCTTGTCTAGTATCCTGAACTAGTTATCGTCAACCCTGAGGGATGTTATCCTAAGAAATTGCTGTCGATAGGCTATTGTGGTGCTAAATTTGTGTTTGTGCCTGGGAATGGACATCATGTTGCTTTTTCACATGCTGGTAAATGCATAGAGGTCAGGTTTGGGCATATTCCCCAGCTTATCTGACATGTTCTCCTTTAGATATTTTTTAGACATGTTTTCATCTTTATCCTAATAATAATCTTTCATAGTTGGTACTGTATGCAAAGATCACAATATTTCTGTTTTCTTTTCATCTTCTTTCACAATAATTCGAGAAGTAACTTTCAATGTAGATTAGCAGAAGAGGAATATGAAATTAGAATCATACGTAACATCGCTCTAAATTTCGCTGCGTACTGCCACAATTTGTTATGTGAGAGTTTTCATGATTCTTGTGGGGAATGAACCTGTCCATGTGAAATTCTTACATGAGATCTCTCAACCTTAAAGGCAATGTCCTCTTTCACTGTATGTTGCAGGAAACGAATGAGAACCTTGATGATGCTGGGAATGAACTCATCTTGTCGGATGAAGATGTTGTACGCTTCCAAATTGGGGAAGTGTTTGCTCACATGCCAAGGGATGACGTTGAGACTAGGCTGGAGCAGATGAAAGAGGATGCGGCTAAGAAGCTGGAGAGGTTAGAGGAGGAGAAAGAATCCATCCTCGCCCAGATGTCCGAGCTGAAGAAGATACTGTACGCGAAGTTCAAAGATGCCATCAACCTGGAGGAAGATTAGTCGTACGTGACGATATGTCCCTCTTTCTAGTTAAGGTGCTGTTTTTGTTTCCCTGCCGTCCCACAACATTAGTCTTGTGATGCTGGCCTGCTTGTGTAACAGAAGTTTGAGTTTCAGTCTTTTAGAAGCTCTTATGCCCAGAAGAACCCAGAAAATAGTTTCATTCATTCCGCGGGTGTATATGGATTGAAGTTTATGGCCCTGACCCCATGAATCCTTTTTTTTTTCAGTTGGAGTTCACTCGGTGCATGTGGGTACATCACTTGCCCTATTTCCTAGGCTCCTAGCAAACCTGTGAGTGCCCGAAAACAACGGAGATAAGACTGTCTCCAACAGATGATACCCAAACATCATACCCATTTCCTGGCCTGGTTTGGATCATATACAGTAGATAGGTCCAGCCCCCAAATTCATAAGTCTCCAACAGAGAAGGCAAAAAAAAAAAAAAACGCCATGCTGTCCGCCCGTCCCCATCCGGCGACCATCCCCTTTCCCTTCCACCTCGCCGTAGTAGGAGGTCCCGCGGAGAAGACGAAGACATAGCGCCACGATTGCTCTCTCCGACGCGAGCTCAAGTGGCGCCCTGTGTAGGAATATGCCCTAGAGGTAATCATAGAGATGATTGTATTTCCTTGTATCCATGACATATTATGAGTTCAATGAATATCCATTAAAGACAACTTGTATCGATAAGCAATTATGTGAATTGTTTGTAAAACTCTTTTACTTGTATGGTTATTCTAAAGTTGTCCCTGATCGAAGTTTGTACTAGAATGTACATGAATATTGGATCAACACATTATTAGTTGATGACTATGTTTCACAAGTCATGGACATGGAGATGTCGAACTAATAATGTGGACACATGTAGGACATGGTGCTGGACAGACCCGACATGAGATTGTCTTTATACATATCACGTACGTTATGTCCTTAGACCTGAGATTGTCGTATGTACTCAAGATGTGAAACGACCTACCTTAGGACTACCAAACGCTACTCCGTGACTGGGTAGTTATAAAGGTGACTTTCGGGTTTGTCAGGAAACATACTGTGAGACATAATCAATCAAGATGGAATTTGCCACTCTCCATGAGAGAGAGATATCACTGGATCACTCAAATGATTAGATATAATGAAATACATGACCGTGCTTGGGTTAAGTGTTAACCCACGAATTGGACCAAATATCATAAGGCAAAGGAATAACATGTATATTGTATTGTGGTGGTTCGTTTGATATGATCGTAGCGTATGCATAGGAGTTGACACGTCTTGCTAGAGGCCGCTATCAACTATTGGTCGAGTAAGAGTACTTGGGCCATGTCTATGTGTGCGTGAACCCATAGGGTCGCACGTTTAAGGGGCTGGAAGTCTAATTCGCCGAATTAGACTAGGTTTAGGGTTTCTAATGGGCCTCCAACGTGGGAGCTCATTAGGATGCCTTATAAGCAAGGGGAGGCACGGGGCGAGTTAGACTCACGTTTTTTGGCAGCCGCCGTCGCCCTCCCCACGCTCGCGCCTAGTACTCCTCGCGGACCTAGCAGTCCAGAGGCGTGAGGCTTCTTCCCTGCACGTGTGGGATTCCTCGGAGGTGTTGCATCTGAAGCACAAGGACGGACCGCGAGAAGGAGACGTTGAGACGGACGACCTCGCAACTGCACGACACTACTGCGACGTGCACGACTACATCAAGTTACTTCCGCTGCACCTGCGCGTCTAGTGGTAACCACGTGATCTATAACTAGCACTAGTTCCTGGTTTATGAGGTAGAATTTTTTTTCTGGCTAGCGTAGCAACCTCATAACCCTACACCCTGCCCCGCCGCGGACGCGACCCCACTGGCCGGCAGATGGCGCATCTCCAGGCCGCGTCCGACACCGCCTCGCCCCCTCATGGTCGTCGAGCTCGCGGTATGGGTTGAGGAGAGAGAATGACGCATTTTTACGTCTCCTCGTGGCTGCTACCGAAAATGGATGTTGCGTTACGGTCGTCTGTTGGAGGCTGGTTTCGGTAGGCAAACATACGGTGTGAGACTTATTTTTGAGTTTGGGTTCTCCGTTGGGGATAGTCTAAGGGCATGTAATTTAGGTCTTCTCCGCCTGAGGCCTTTTTTGGATCCATTAGCTAATTAGCTGCTAATAGTTCATCATCTGCTATTAGCTAGTTTGGTCTAGGATTTGAAAATAGTTATTACTTGACATTCAGCTAACAATTAACTAAACAATTAGCTAGATCTGTTTGGATCCAAGAAGCTAATTATTAGCAACTACTCCATGTCCTAGTATTTAAGGCGTAACCGTCCTAGTATCTAAGGTGTAACCACTTCCAGTTCAAAGACTAAGAACATGTTTAATAATTGAGCCAAGTGTTTGGCTATAAGTCAAGTAGTAAGAGCCAAGCTATACAACAATTAGTCTCTTACTTGTCTATAAAATTTCTTTATTGTTTTATGTTTTCATTCTCTTTTCTATCCCTCCTCACATTTATATTTATTGGGACCCACTAATGCCTATGCATCCGTGCTTAGCTTGGTGCTAGATTATGAGCCAAGCTATCTTCTCTCTCCTTCTCTCCTCCATATCATCAAAAATGCTGACTAACTTGACTATAAACTAATTATTGTACTTGCTCTAAAGAGTATATTCAACACACTAGTATTATTGCATCGATATACGTGTCTTTAAAGAAAACACGCATTATATCGTGAGCACGAATACAAAAATAGTTACATATTATATATTGGGACCGAGGGAGTAACTATTATCACAATGGATCAAAACAGGGTCTTTTACCTGGCAGTGCTCTCACCAGCTTCGGTGATATTTGGAAAAGTATTTAGTGTTGTGGTCCAAACAAAGACTTAATATTTATTTAGAGATGGTATAAAAGTTGACTGATTAAATAATGTTTTATGAGAAAAAATAAGCTGAAATAAAATAAAACAAACAATGTATTTCAGTCAACAGTAGCTATTTATTTAGAGATGGTACAAAAGTTGACTGATTAAATAGTATTTTATAAGAAAAAATAAGCTGAAATAAAATAAAACAAACAAGGTACTTCAGTCAACGGAAGCTGGTGAGAAAAAATAAGCTAAAATAAGATAAAATAAATAATGTACAAAAGCCCAGGAATAGTTCAAGCTAACAGAGGCTTCAATGTTTTCTGGCGTCGATCTTTAATTCGAATGACAGGAGATGCGGTGGGCTCATGAGTCATGCCCGTGTACTTCAGTTGAAGATTTTTGAAAGGAAAAGAGTGCCCATGTACTACAGTACAAGATTGAAAAAAAAGAGTGCCCCCCTGCTTAGAGGATGCAATTGTACAATAGTTTGAAGTCAAAGCATCTTGGGTTTAATTAAATTATATAAAATATCTTAATACTAATTAATTTTTTATAATAATAAGCATCATTAGAGCATCTCCAACATTTTTCTAAATCACTTGTCATCCTTTAAAATTTGGCAAATCAATCAAAAAAATACTCTCCAACAGTTTGTTAATTGGACTTGCCAATTCTACATACTTGTCAAAAGATTGCATCAGTTTGCTATTTTTGTGAGCGCGCATCGGCTTGCCATCCTCTCGCCCGCGAGTCCTCCTCTCGGTTTCCCACATGCAAGTTTCCTTCCTTTTTAATCTTCTTTTTTTGGTTTGGCAAGTGAGAAATAGCAAATTGTTGGAGATGACCTCTTTCCAACTTGGTAAATTATTATAGCAACTTGGTAAAACACAAGATTTGGCAAGTGCGAAATAGCAAATTTTTGGAGATGCTCAGATTCTACTAGATAAATAAATTTTGTAACATATTTTTAATATTATCTATTTTTTTTTAAATCAGGTTAAACTTTAAATAGTGTAAATAAAGAGATACTCTTCCAAAATATCTGTCTTTCTCACTTCCTGAAAAAAAATTTGGATTGATTTTATATAAAAATTTATTAATAGTTAGGATACATAATTGATATCATTAGATAGATCTATGGATCTAACTTTTTAATAAATTTATTTAGAGACAAAAATATTATACATATTTTATATAAATCTAATTAAAGTTATAACGCGGAAACACAAAACGACAGTTAAACTACTACGAGTAGAATCCTATATTTAGGATGGAGTGGAGTACCGAGTACAGTACCATGTGAGTTTTGACTGGTCGCCAACTTGCCTTGACGCAGACGCGTGGTGAGAGTGTGGCCGGAGCGCGGAGGAAAATGCGTGTGAGATTCCACTCACACAGTCACACGCCCCAGCTCCCAGGTCAGGTCAAGATGCATTCATGCATGTCCTTTTCTTTTGACCTTTCACCGACTCCTATGGATGGATGCGATGCGATGCAACTGCAAGTTGCGACTCATCAGGAACACGTGATTCCTGAGGGCCCCTACGACTCACGTGTCCATGACTCGTTAATATGCGGACTAAAATCAATCAGCGTCTGCAAATAATACATCTTGTCAAATCACATGTCAGCTCCTCCATCTAATTATCTATACCAATAATAATTGTATGTATTGTCAGGTTTCGATGCTGCTCAACGAATCGATGCAGTCCCCCGCACGTTACACGTTACAGGTTCAGAATTTCCTCCCGACAAGCATTCCAATCTTAATTGTTAGTACTACGTACGTATTATTATGCCAAGAGATTGCATATTATATGTGAAAAATAGGAGAGCCCATACGTCGCTCTGTTTTTCGTTTTGTCCCCGAAAAACAAAATATTGCTCGGACTTTTCATCTGGTCTAGATTCTAATATCCAAGACAATACTTTAGTGACCATGTTGAAACCCATAAGTTTCATTCATAGATCCAACTACGATGATTTCTCCAATTTCATAAAGGTGCTCTGCCAAAGCCACCTAATTATTTCTACGAAGAATTGCATGCCCAAGTTCAATTCACCTTCTATAAAGCATAACTAGCTAAGGGTATGCATGGCAGGGTTTCTCCTGACTTCCGCTCTCGTTCTTTCAAAGGATCACTACCAAACATTTTCTTAGATGAGCTGGAGTTGTTTTGGAGAAGCCATAAATTATGGATTCTCCAAAAACAACTCATGCCAAATAGATCCTAAATTTTCCGATTTTTTTATTATTTAAAATAGATACTATTATAGTACTCCAGATAATTTAAAAGTAGAGAGCGAACGAGTTGAGATAAATAATTACTAAATTTGAAGAAACATTTATAGTTGGAGACGTTTCCCTTCTTTTATAACAATAATTAAATTTACTTTTGGAAAATGATTTATCTAATATCTAGGAGATATTCTTAATCAGATGTATTTTTTACGGTTACAGTCTAAGACACCACCCATACATATCTATTTTGGAGAAAATACACTAGTTTAAACACATGTGGATAAACAAAAATGCAGTAGTCAAGGGGTTCACGGCGCAATGACAAAGGCTATTAGTTGGGGGGCTCCCACCCAGGGTTCAAATCCTGGGTGCGACACTTTATTCTGGATTTATTTCAGAATTTTCCGGCGCTACGCATTAAGTGGTAGGCGACGTTCTCGTCGACAGCGAAGCGCCTGTGGTGACTTCGTGAACTTTGAGATTTGTCGGCTCAGTCCTTCGAAGGTGCTCATAGGGGTAGCCAAGTGGACGAGGACAAACCTTTTCCAAATACAAAATGCATTTGTGTTACGTAAGCTTTAAATGCAAGGACGCCATGTCCAAATTTGTCTTCTTAAAATACACTTGGACCCTAAAGTTTACTACTACTACCAGTCTACTACCTATAAACATTTGCGTTTGGTGCTAATGAGTTAGCGTTTCCCATGTGAGCGTAGCAATAGTCAACAAAAGCCAACTTTCACACTGACTCATGCCTTTGACATTTTGACCCCCCAACAGCTCATCAAGTCATCGACCCGCACTAAACAACGCGCCCCTACCAGCCAAACCCCCATCCCCAGCCGTCGATCGCCTCACCGACGGCCAGGATCGAATCAACGGTCAGGGGCTTTCTAATCCGGCCCCGCAATAAACTACTCCGAGGGCGCCAGCTTTTTTCAAAGCGGGAGGGACCCGGCTGCTATTTTTATATAAACCGGCGTCCTCGGCTGCGAATAAGAAATGCGAATTATTTTTTATATTATTATTTTTTCTTCGTTCACTCTGCGTCCGGGTCTTCTTCGTCCCCTTCTTCGCCATTCACACCTTCCGCCATTTGCGATTTACCATCCCGTGGGGCGCGACGACCGACCGCCCGCGCTCCGGCCACCGGGTCGCGTCTCCTCCCTGGATTCGCGGCACCGCGTCTCCGGCCGGATCGTCTCGGAGGTGAGCTCGTGCCTTGGGCGATGTTTTTTTTTGTGTGTGGGTCGTGTCGTGCGGCGGTTTGGTGATTGCCTTTGCTCGGTCGAGTTCTCCTGGCGTGCGAATCTTTGGATTATTATTATTAGGATTAGGAGATGTTCCGTCCGTGCAGTGGGGGGTTCTTGTGTCCGTGGTTTTGATGCGTCTGCACGCAAGAAATCGCTGCCCCTCTCAGATCGTTGCTTGCCGCGGCCGTCGACGTCGGTCTCGGTGTCCGCGCCCGCCGCTTCTGGCTGGGTCGGATATTTCTCGCGGAGACGGCTCCTCCCGTGATCCGCTCACGAGCTGCTTTCTTGGCTCTAAGCTTTTCCCGTTGCTGCCTCCCCTGCTGCGTGGTGTACTGGCGTTCTCTACGATAAAAGAGCTGAGCAGCTTCTGAGCTTTTTCTTAGGATCTGACTGAGTGAATTATTATTTCCCCTGCTGTCCAGATCTGCTGCTGAGGGAGTTGCATATAGCCTGAGGTGCTCCTGAACAAGTGTTCAGAAGAGGTTCATTGCTGTTGTATTTATTTGGGTCTGTTGGTGCGAGTATAATGGAGGAAGTGGAGGAGGCCAACAGGGAAGCCGTGGAGAGCTGCCACAGGGTGCTCGCCTTACTCTCCCAGCCGCATGACCCCGCCCAGGTCAGGAGCATAGCTCTGGGCACGGACGAAGCATGTGCCAAGTTTACTAAGGTGGTCTCCCTACTCAGCAATGGAGTAGGAGAAGCCGCCGGACCATCAGGCGCAAGCGGAAGCCATCATCCTAGAGCTAAGCTTGTTAGCAGAAGACAGAACCAGGGTTCTTAACTCAGAAAGGCTTCCTGGATAGCAACACCCCGGTCGTGGTGTTGAACAGCGCCCATCCTTCTCCTACCTCCGCGCAGGTGTATCCTAGAACTGCTGGAGCTTTGGATGTGCATCCCCTCGGGGGTCCTCCTAAGCTGGTCCAGCCTTTGTCTGCACATTTTCAGTTTGGGAATGTGTCGTCGCGGTATCAGTTCCCGAATCAGCAGCAGCAGAAGTTGCAGGCTGAGATGTTCAAGAGAAGCAACAGCGGGGTTAACCTCAAGTTTGAGAGCACCAGTGGCACTGGGACAATGTCATCGGCGAGGTCCTTCTTGTCGTCTCTCAGCATGGATGGTAGTGTGGCTAGCCTGGATGGCAAGTCATCGTCGTTCCATTTGATTGGCGGGCCTGCGATGAGCGATCCGGTGAACGCGCAGCAGGCCCCAAGGAGACGATGCACGGGCCGTGGGGAGGATGGGACTGGCAAGTGCGCTGTGACAGGCAGGTGCCATTGTTCAAAGAGAAGGTACATCTGCTACCCCTCTGCTTATCATTACTATTTTGAATTCAAGATTTTTAATATCATTCATTGCTGTTCTTTTTATTTATTCCAGTAGGAAGTTGCGGGTGAGGAGGACGATTAAGGTTCCTGCCATTAGTAATAAGATTGCTGATATACCTCCGGATGAATACTCATGGAGGAAGTATGGGCAGAAGCCAATTAAGGGCTCCCCTCATCCTAGGTATGGACTCAAGTATGAGTATTCTAATCTTTCTTGCATGCATGTCCTTTATATTATATACTGTAGTGCTTTAAAATACCGGTGATGATTCCACAATTAATGCCAACAATATGAACTCATCAGTTTTGTCAGCAAAGACGTCATCATTTGCAATGAGATAGTAATGTGGTGCAAGTTCCATGGCATATACTCAAGTGCCTTCTTGATAAATAATGAACCAATGATAATCAGAACACTTATCTGAGTGAATATTTCCTCATATGGTTGGTATCTACATTTGTTTTCTGTCCTCAAGGCGCTTCATTATCGAAGAGGCTATGGCATTAAATTATGGTTCCATGTATGATGTTGCTCTTTCTTTCGTGTGCACTTTATGGAAATGGATCAATCATGGTGCTTAAAGTGGGCACACTTTTTTTAATTGAGCCAAGATTATCCTGTGATGATTCATTATCTCCAAAAAACCCTCACCATGTCAGTTGCTTACCTTATTTGTAGCTTTAATATCTTGATAGCAAGTTTCATATTGGTAGCAGCCACATGAACATATATAGTTGTTCCTATGAATGATACACATCTTTGTCTCCTTTTAGCTAACACTAGATATGAGAACACTTGCTGTATTTCTATTCTTATCATAGCTACGTGTTGCTATCTTGATGTTGGCATAAGACCAACTCATTGCTTGCTTGGATAAAATGCAGGGGTTACTACAAATGCAGTAGTGTGAGGGGCTGCCCAGCTAGGAAGCATGTCGAACGGTGTGTGGATGATTCGTCGATGCTCATCGTGACATATGAGGGCGAGCACAACCACACCAGAATGCCAACTCAGTCAGCACAGGTGTAGAGAGCTCATCATCACTGCACCTCCTTCAGGAAGTGCCAGCAACACGGCCTTTGTTGGCAGCAGACTGCGCCGGTCAGGTTAACAATGATTGTGTGGAAACATTTTTTAGCTGTCGTTGAGATGTTTGGCCCTGCTTATACCCCACATGATTTGTAGCGAGAATGAAGTGGGTGAGCACAAGATTTTCTTCTTCCTTGTGGAGGTTATCACAATGATGACGAGGAAGAACACGCCGTTAGATAGGACAGCTGAGCTGTTGCTCAGGATTAGTGTGAAGAGCTGAGGTGGAAGGGAAGATAAAAGTTGGCAGGAATGGGACAGTTGTGTAAACTTAGTAAAAAAGGGCTCTAAAAATAGAGCTGTTGTACTTCGATTCTCCCACTCACTCGCCTGTATCAAGATAGTGTCGAAACTGAAAAGAAGTGCACAGAGGCTACCTTTTGCTGTTATAGCAATCCATTCATTCATAGTCCAATGATCAACTTGTAAGGCTGGAGATGCTAGAATTGTACTGTTTCTTTTCCAGACGGAGGGAGTATTTAGCATATGTAGTTTTAGAGAGTGTTAGATAAATATGGGTGCAATTAAGTATACGAAAAATATCACTTTCATCCAGAGTTGCGTGCGGACAAAAGTTAGAAAACTGCAGGAACATCACATGTTCACTTCATATTTAATTGCGCCAAAGACAGTGCACGGGTCATTAATGTACCGTACTTCAAGGTCATTTCTCCATGAGGATATAACAATTTTCTGGAATTGTCGACCGTAATTCAAGCACTGAAACGTGTTGCTTTCGTTGGTGTACGGCTCCGGTAATATTTCAACCAATCTCACTAACTATCGCTACTTCGTAGCAAGTGGCTGAATGTTCCTGGACCCAAAAGGGAAGATAAACTGAGCAGTCTCTTAATCACGTTGTCACTAAATTCATTAAAATCCACATAGAATCTAGATGTACTTTTATATGTTAATTGCCATTGGATGTATTTTACGGTTGAATTTTTGCATAACTCCGCCGAGAACATTTTATAACAATTCTTGTATGACATGTGCATGAAGCAGGAAAAATGTCCACTATTACATTGTGTGCAACTGTGTATTAAAAGGGAAACAAAAATCAGTTTGACACCCACCCCCACTCCGATCCTCTCTAATCCACAAGGGGAATCATATATGAACTGTTGCCACATTTCTTTGCCTATTCTCAGATGTCGCAGCGTTCCATTTGAAGTGCAGCAACATGGCAACACATTTTACCATTTCCGTAGCACAATCTTTGATAAAATAAAACCCTTTATTTACACCAAATTCAATCCTGTATGCTGCTGGGTGTACCTGGGGTACACCAAATCCAATTGCTCTTGTGTGATAAATCCGTCGCTAATGGCTCTATGTGCATGCTACGAGGCAGGGTTTACCTTACCGTTTCGAAACCGGTAACCGCCGGGGAGCGGTTGGGCGGTTACCGGTCGGTTTGACCGGTTACCGGTCCAAACCAAACGGTTTGGATTTTGAATTCAAACCCCGCAGTTCAATCGGTTTTGGACCGGTAACCGGTCGGTTAGGGCCGGTTACCGACCGGTTTGAACGGTAACCGGTCCAAACCGCCGGGTGACTTTTTTTTTCTTGAAAAAATCAATTTTTTTTGCATGACCTTTGTGCATAATGATGTAAATAGAACACACAATTCATGGAAAATAGTGTGATACAAATGGCCAACCCCACAATAATATCATAGTGATGCACTAGCCACAAATTCACGACGGAAATAACGTAGTTCACCGTTGCAACAACAACAAATCGTCCATGGAAATACCTTGTGTCGTAGACATGCGAACATCATGGTCACTGGCATTGAATATAAGGGAAGATCCCGTTTCGGCACCCTCCTCATACTCCGCGGTGGACATTAGAGCGATACCGCGCGAATGTAGCCCGGCCTTGTACTCTATCCATGATTGGCCCGTCCAATGAGCTGTGGTCTCCCATTCCTGCACTAACATGTTGTAGAAATCCGGGTCTTGCCATTCGTAGACCCATCTAGTGGCTGGCTGCGTGCTGATGTCAGGAACGGGGTAGGTATAACCACCACCGTACGATGTATCACTGTACGAGGAAGAGGAGTACTGTGGCGTGTCGTAGCAGTCCGTCGGGTCGTAAGCTCTCCTCTGCGATTCCGGCTGCCCATGGTCGCGGTCCTGAGTAGCATGTGTGAAGTCCGTCTCGCCTGCAGCCGACCATAATTAGTACTAGTGAATAGTCATAGACATTAAAAGAAATGTCTGTAACAACCGATACCTGTGAAACGAAGTCCACCAGCATCACCAACACCACTACCACCAGCACCATCTGCAGAACCCCCAGCCCCACCACCACCACCACCACCACCACCACCAACAACAGCTCTAGGGTCATCGTCACCACTATGACCGTCTCCACTGTCATTTGCTGAGCTGCTGTGATCGGACTCCTGGTACCGTGGACTTTCCTCACCCTCCTCGCCATCATCTGTCGAATCATCGCTGGTGACAGGTTGTTGCACTCGCTTCCCCTTTTGTTTCTGGCTAGGTCCCGTCTGGTATTTTCTTTTGCCAAGATGCGTATCACCCACATGTCTACGGGCCCAATTACTGATGGGCCCAAGATTGTCGAGGTCCACTTGGTCTCTGTCATCACAAAGAATGAATCATATTATTAAAAGTATGGTTCGTTAGTGGCTAACAAAGTACATCAATGTACCTCACGATATGGGACGGAAGAGGGATGTACGTTTCTTCATCCTCTTCGTCGAGAACTGGGGCCTTGTTGGATCTGCCATACTCCATCCAGTCTCGAACCGGATTATCCCTTTCGTAAAAGGATATCTGCGTGAACTGGTCAATGGAGTCTTCTTCCTCACGCCTAGGTGGTCCGGAGGCATCCGCGAGTCGCAGCCGAAGGTTGTAGTTCACATACACTAGCTTGTTCAGTTTTTTGTGGGACAAGCGATTCCGAACCTTCGTGTGCACCAAGGCAAATGTACTCCAGTTGCGCTCGCATCCACTGGAGGATACACACTGTGCAACAAGCCTCAGCGCAAGTTTTTGCAGATTTGGAGTGCTCCTGTCGAACAGCATCCACCATTGAGCTGCAAGTGGAACCCATTATGTTAGGTATGCGCTTAAAAAGACAAAAAAATGAGTTCAAAAGTACTCTTACATGGGGTTGTCTTGGGGTCCGTGGCCATTTTAATGGTCAGCTCAGTGCCAAACTCCCCAAGGTGTAGGCGGAATGATTCTGCCTCCTGTAATGCCAAGACAACGAAGTGCACATCCGTCATTTTCCCAAATGCTTCCTTGAGGCCAGCAAACATTTGCGGAGTTGGATTGCAACGGTATACAAGCCTTGGGTTGAGGACAGCAGCTGCAACATACGATGCACGACAAATTAGCAAATGGTAAATACTCAATATGTAGAAACATGAATTTTAACAATGGTTTTGATCGCACCTGGGCCCACATGCGTGCCATAGTACAGGTCCGCAATCCTGCCATCCATGATAGCCTTGTACTAATGCCATGTTGAGACATTTGTTCCAAAGAGGCCTCCATCTCCCTTTTGCACTCTTGGAAGTTGTACACTACCTCACACAGGTTAGGTCGCCTATCCTGATCAGCGAATCGAAGGAACCTGTAAATTGGTGCCACTGAATCGATGATGTATTTGAGTGTTTCCCACCACTGTATACTAGACAACCTTGCGTGAGCATAATGACCTTCCTTGGATTTTCCCCACCTGCTATGCAAGAACTCGGAAGATCCCATCCACTGCATAAAACGATCACGCTTCCGATGGAAGCTCTCCATGAACATGTAGTTGGTCCCAAACCTAGTGGCATTCCATTTGACCAACTCACCACCAATGGCTTCCCTCATCATTGCATTCAACTGACCATGGTTGTGCAGCTAAGCTGAAATGCGCTTGCATACGGAGATCATACCTGCATGCTCCGGCCTTTGACCAATGTCCTTCAGCATCAAGTTGATGGTGTGTGCAAGGCAAGATGTCCAAACAATATGCTTGTACTTCTCGTTCAATCTATGGCATGCTCTCTTGAGTTGGCGCTGTTGTCCGTGACGATATGCACGACATGCTCAGCACCTATCTCCTCAACCACCTTGCGAATCAGCTGCACAAGTAGGCACAACATTTAGTGGAACCGAGAAAACATAGTGCATGTGAACTAGCATAATATTTTGGACGTACCCCCAACAAATAAAATAAATCTTGGCTCCTGCCCGTCGCATCAACTGACTTGTGGAACCACATGACGCCATTGCAATAGATCAAAAAATTGATGACATTCATTCTTGTCGGGCCCGTCCACGAATCACACATCAACGTGACCCCAAACAAGGGCCACTCCTCCTTAAACTTTGCGTACCGAATCTGCAGGTCCTTCTCGTTATGATCGAGGTACTTCCTGTCTATATCCTTTCCACTGGGTGACGCGATGCCTTCACCTGCAATTGTAAGCGAATCATGAGAATAGAGAAATATACGTAATGAATTGAAGTCTCCAAGTATATGTACCTACCCCACTTGTGCGTCTCCCTGACCACACTAACAAAGTACGGATTGTCCGCCTGTCTCCCGGGGATTCCTGCAGTATGGAAAAACTTTCCCCAAGCTTTCCCAATTGCGTCCTTCGCGGTCCTTGCCCTCTGCGTCCATGACCCTGTATCAATCCTTGTTTGCTTCAGTCCACCCCTCGTACCGGCTGCCAAGTTGTAGTCCTCCACCACCGCAGGGGTCTGCCTCTGTGAACCAGACCTCTGAAACATCCTTTGCAAAGGATTGCCCCTTGCGAAGCAGTACCACTACCACTGCCACCTCCACGCTCGTAAGCGCCTCCTCTCCGCTGCACCCCCTCCTGGTACGCATATTCTGCTCTGGACTGATTCATGGCTGCCTACAACTGAGCCTCGTACTCGTCATCGTCAAGGGGGTGCTTGCCCTCCGCTGCAGCAGCCTCTCGTGCAACCCTTTGCCGAGAGCGGTCACTAGTTGCCTGCCTAGTTGTGTCGAGATCCTGCTGAAAGTACTCCCGGACGTCTCTGGACACCTTGCTGCAGTGGATCACCTCCGTCCCGCGCGCAGCCAAATGCTGCTTCAATCGGGAAGCACCACCCCCGGCTTTTTGTGTACGACAGTAGTTGCATATCCAACCGGGAGCAAGATTCTCACCATGCTCCCATACCACGTCTCTGCGGTCTCTCGACATCTTCCAGCACAAATGGACAACACAAACAAATCGAACACATGCATCAAATCATACCGCAAATAAACCTAAATCCTAACATGCACCTAAATCCTACATGTAATTGAAGTGACTAAAGTTGAGTCAGAGTACCCAACATACCCATCTTATAGTTTGTAATTGTTGACTAAATTTATGTATCTACATTTTTAACTCTAAATAAATGCAATACAACAAATATATTTTATAAAGAATCTAATGGTACTTATTTACTATAATAAATACTAAAATCTTTGTATATAAATTTAGCTAAATTTAAGACTATTTGATTCAGCACTATTTAAGAATAATATCATCTTTAGGACGGAGCGAGTACTATATTTATTATAAAAAATAGTTTTCAAGGATGCACCTTTTGTTTACCTTAACATATTTTATGGGAATTACATCATGTGTCAATATTGACCCGTACTAAATCCTAAATCCTATATCAATAAAATCCTAAATCCTAAATCCTACATACATCCTAAAGCAAATCCAGCCACAAATCCTAAATCCTAAACCAAATAAACCTAACTCCTAGATACATCCTAAGTCAAATCCTACCTAAATCCTACAATAAATATTTTTTACATCATATACTCCATCAATCCTACATCTTAGAACTAAATCCTACAACTAAAGCAACTACAAATGCAAAGAAATGAAAAAAACAAAAAAAAACTCACCGAGCCAACCGAGCGGTTCGACGTCGTCCGGTCGGTAACCGCCGGGGGGGGGGGGGGGTGAGTCGGTGGCGCGCGGTCGGTAACCGACCAAACGCACTCGGTAACCGACCCGACCGAGCGGTTACCGAGGCTCGGCGGTGGTCGCAGGCGGCGCGCGGGCGGGTGGGTGCGGGTAAGGGGCGGATAGGGTTTGGGGAGCGGCCGGGATCCCCCGACAGCTCCCTTATAGGAGGCGGCAGGAGGCAATGGGCCGCATGGGCCCTTAACGGGCTGGCCGTTTTTTTTCTTTTTTCTTTTTTTTTTCAAACTTAGACACGTCCAAAAAAATAGCAAACGAACTTCAATTTGAAAAAATTTTACACCATTGGACTCTATAAATTGTGAACTATTTTTAGGAATTTTTTCAGAATTTTTTTTTTGGAAATTCAAATTTAAAATTTGAATTCAAACCGGTCACCAAACCGAACCGCTTACCGGTCGGTAACCGCAGTTACCGACCGGGTTGAAAAACCCTGCTACGAGGTAGCTGTGGGTGTCTCTGCTGCAGCTGGCTCGCCGTTGCCGTTGGCGACCTCCTCCGCGGAGCGGATAACCCCCAGTAGCTCGCGCTGGGGCGTCGTTGGCGTTTCTGGCTCGCCGGCGCCGGCCTCGACGGAGCGGATGGCCTCCTTAAGCTCGCGCTGGGTGTCGGCGCGTGCGGGCGCGGCGATCATGTCCTCCCAGATGGAGCGGGTGCCGCAGGTGGTGGTGCCGTCGGGGTAGAGGTCGTGGACTCCGGTGGCGTTCTCGTTGAGCATGCTGACCTTGTGGAGGCAGTCGAACTCCAGCGGCTCCACCAGCAGGCTGCTGCTGATGCCGTCCTTCCACGCGATGAGGTTGGCGGAGCCCATGGAGTTGGTGCTGTAGAGCCTGGCGCCGTCGACGAGGCGGCTGTACCGCTGGAACGCGGCGGCGAAGCGCTTGTGCGACTGCAGCTGGGACCGGACCCTGACGGCCCGCCGCGTGATGATGGCCCTCCGGATGCCCCTCGCCACCGCCAGGTAGGCGTCGCAGACCACCCCGACGACCTCGATCCGGTACGGCCTCCTGGGGGGCTGCTGCTGCTGCTGCTCGGCGGCGGGCTCCCAGTAGCTCTCGGTGATGGTGCCGTCGTCGGCCACCTTGTAGCCGACGCCCATGCGGTAGCGCTGGCGGTGCACGGCGCGCGCCATGGCGATGGTCTGCTCCACGAAGGGCTCCCAGGACAGCGTGCCGTCCAGGATGACGTCCCGCCCCTCGTTCAGCGCCGTCACCAGCAGCGACGACGCCGCGTCCGTCGACGACTGGTGGACCTGTGGATGTTGCCAGGCAGGAACAAAACAAGATGGACAGCCCAGCCCAGCCCAGTCAGCATTCAGAAGCATGCAAGCTTACTGGCACAAATGACAGAATGAATGGGACATTTGAATCAGCCCATCTGTGGCCCAAATAGCCAAAACGCACAACATTGCATTGCATACCATGATACCAATGCCAAATCAATTTGTCTTTTGGGAATTAGAAACAGTTCCCACTAGTAAATGTTTTCTATGTATTTCCTCTGTCCTAAAAATAATACAAATCTTGTTTTACAAGAAGTAAAAGAATATATGTTTTATTATAAATTTAATTAGAGATCTAAACCTAGATAATAAATTCTACTCCTTCAATTCTAAAAAGAAAAAAAGTCCACTTTTTCTCCCTTAACTTTTGCGCTCAGACAAACCATCTCTCAACTTTTGAAATCGTGTGTTTTACCTCCTTGTCCGGTTATAAGAGGTTTTGAAGACAATTTTGTCTTTTTCTTTTTTATTTATTTCGGCTAGATCTTTAAAAAATCATAGTATATCATAGAAAAATCATAAAATAGAATATTCATTTTTTACTCCACATGAGTAGATCTACCCGGTGAATATTAATATGGTATACTTTAGTATAAAGTTTTTGCTGTATATTTATATCTATTCTTATTTGTAATTAATCGAAATAATTCATAACTATAGTTTCTATGGTCCAATTGTGGTAAAAATTTAATGGTCATGTAATTATTTTATGCTTGAACTGTAGTTAAAATTTTACACCCATTAGATCATGTATAACTTAGTTATAGATTTATTTAGGGTTTATGCTTGTTAAATCTATGACCGAGGAACCGAATGCCTAGCCCTACTAACCACCATCTGTCATTTGCCCCAGTAAGCTTGCATTGGTTTTGATGGAGTGCACTAGTACAGTAACTCTGTCCCAGAATAAATGCATAAATATTGTGACATACAAATTAAATGGATATTATTAGATTAAATACTTATATATTTTATACTAAACCTATTTAGAAATTCAAATGTTAATATTATTCTCTACAAAATCATACAGTTTCTGGGGGCTTTCTCGTACTTTTTTTTTGGCAGCCTCGGTTGCTGGCTCCCTACTACATGTCAACTGCGGCCGTTGCAAAATTTGTTCGATCTGATGGTCTAGTGTCGGTCGGCCAGCAGCCAGCAACCAGCAACCAGCAGCCAGCTGTGATATCCTTTTTTGGATTCGTAACTGATGATGATCGATATTGCTACGGCTTCTCCATGTGCGATGCTGAACTGAATGATATATATGCTCCAGCGGCCACCCGTTTGGTCGCTTATCGTTTTCTTACAAGTAGCTAGTTATTAGTGTGGTAGTACTCAGTACACACAGTTTGCGTTCTCATCACGCAGCTCAGCATGTGGATGACCTAGTTAGGTAATTAACCGATGAAATAATCTGCACCTGCATGTACTAGTATGCATGTACGTACGAGTAGGACACCCTAACCGAACCAAAGGCTCCATTAATATTTGGATGCACACCTAACTATAAATAAAAGAATTTATAGCTAGCTAAAATTATAAAACTAAACTTTAGCTAGAGTGTTTAGATACTCTACCTAACAGGCTCAGCTAAGCTTTAACTAATAAGTCGAAATAGCAAATTTTAGATGTACTGTAGTTTAATTAGATGTCTAGCAGCTAAATTTAGCTTACTAAAATTTAGTTAGGTGTATCCAAAAATGCACTTTTTAAGTCTCCGACTCATCTAGTCCAACAAACGTGGACAATGATATGGTGACACGCATCATCAATTCAGGATGGGGAATGAATGCATGCAGTGCAGACGTGCAGCTGGGTGTGTAGGAGGAGTACATACGAGCTCTGCCGTCTGGAGCATGTCGTTGTGGTGGCCCATGGAGCTGATGGCGCGGTAGATGACATCCGTCTCCTTGAAGGCGTCAGCCTCCACCACCACGGCGTTGGCCTCCGCGTTGGTCCACAGCGCCTCCTGCATGATCTCCTTGAGCACCGTGCTCTTGCCGGCGCCCATCCCGCCGCCCATCATCAGCAGCACCGGGCTGCGCTCCGAGTGCGCCACGGGGGCCATCACGTCCGTGCACTGCTGCTGCGACGCCGCCTCGCCGCCTGCCGGCACGATGCCGATCGCCCTCATCTCCTCCACCAGCGTCGAGAACACCCCGGTCACCTTCAGGTTGCGCGTCACGCGCTCGAAGCGCTGCTTCCTGTACGATTAGTTAGTTAGTTGTGCAATCATCAATCAGTAAGACATCGTCACATGTGTAGTTAATTAATTGCGGATACAGAGCACTGTAGTACTCCGTATCTCCATACTGAATTTCAGGTCCTACAACCGAAAGTGACATAGAGAAGATAAGATTATATATATAGATATCAAAATATATCATATATGTAGAGGGAAAAAACGCCGGCCTTATATTAGCTTCAACTGATGAATGATGGCATTTGCATTGACCCACACCCTGCAGCGGGCAGTTGAAATGATCTATAATTTGTAATGGAGGGGAGTATATGCATGTTTACACCTTAGACTTTGTCATCTGGTCAGGGACACTAGCTCATGCGGAGAATATAATGATGATATGTTCTCTCTTTTCTGTAAGGAAAAGTAATAAGGACGGACATGGCGGAAAATGACTAATGTACTGCACTACTGTTCTTGTCTGTCCGGTCCAATAATGACTAACAGCAAGTGATGCTTGATGAAGTTAAAATCTGGGATATATAGATGGGACCAGGCGTCCAGGACAGATTAACATCTGTAACAAGTTAATTAGTTCAGTGAACCGACCGACCACCTGATGATGCCTGAAGTTGGTGACCCTGGCCTACTACTCCAGCATGTCCATGATGCAGGCAAGAGGCAACCCAATGGTTCCACCACACAATAATTGCAAGCCCCTAATAATCACTAGTTAGCTCATCTAAGTTCTTTTTTACTAAGTGGCCGTCGTCTCATCAGAGTCTCAAAAGATACTACTAGTAGTGATCGACTGAATTCCGTATTCCTCCTTTTTTTTCCCCTTAGAAGAAGGGGAAAGTGCAGAGTAACGACTCCTACAGTACTAGTCTAGAAAGAGTACGCCATGTATGCTTTCATTGATAGGATAGGTCAAACAAAACAAACGTAAAACAGTTAATGTGTGTGTACAAAAAATTGTGGAACAGTGGCAATTTTTCTGCCTAATAAAGTAACAGTATTAATTTTGGTTTACAAGTACAAATACTCCATAGAGTTGAATATGACATAACTAATACGTTTCTTGAGCAATTATACTTTCCTTTGTTCCTATATATTTTGCTCTAATCATTCGAAAGTATTAACTAAAGATACTAGATATGGAAGCAGCTAGCGAAGAGTGGAAACGATGACATATTTATGTCAGGCCGGGTATCTTTTGAGTGGTAAAGTATATTTTAGTATTAATAATAGGTAAATGTGCTCTTCTTCTATATAAACAGACATGCATTAATTCTTGTGAGAGAATTATGTTTTCGAAGAGAGTACTAGCAGTATATAATATAAACAAGTTAGAATTAGGATAATATATAATTAGCCATACTAGTATTATTGTAAGAATTCGTCTTGAGAACCGCAAAGAGAAAATATAAAGACAAATAAAAAAATATATAAGGAACTTTACCTTGTTGCTTCCAAGATCATGTTCCTCAACTTCTTTTTGGTGCCGCTGTCCGCGGTCAAGGCCTGTGTACGCATTAGTAACGGAAAAGTTAAGTTGACAACACTAGAATCTGTTCTTCGGTTTGTGCTATTTAAGAACAAAATGTTTTTCTTTAACAACAAACCAGCCATATAAATTAGTAGAAGACGATATAACTATAGTCACTTTGACATAAACTTAATATATACTTGTGTACACAAATTATTATTGCCACACCCCTTTCGTCAGTTGTAGCGGGTCGGTTTTGGTTCGGATATCCACAGGTTTCGGGTCCAGCGGTTTTGGTTTTGGTGGTAGTTTTTCGCCCACGGTTTTCAGGTTCGGGGCCCGAAGCCGATCGGGTTCGGTTTTCCACCCATGGATATCCAATGGATATCCGAAATAAATCATTTGGAATTAAAATTCTTATTTTATAATATGCTAATAATAATTTGTTTACTTAGATTATTAAATTTATTCAAAGTTATCCACGGGTTTTGTTTTGGTGATGAATTTTCACCCGAAGCGGTTTCGGTTTTGGGTGCACGGAGACTCCACCCGATCCGAATTCGACCCGTTGCCATCCTTAAAAAGAATACACACCATGCCTTCAAATGAAAGGGAGAAAACCTATATATCTGTGACGACTCAAGTGTCTTGTCCCCTTTTGTAGCACTCGATTTTGGTTGCACCCAATCTCTGCTGTGGTTCGTGTTGAGGTGATTCTTCCCCAACTGCAGCGAGATTTGCTTGTCCTCACACATTTCTTTTGCTAAAGCTTCTTTTGAAAGGACTTTTGAACTCTCATTGTCATTGGAATTAGGCAATATGACAAGGACACATGTGTAATAAGCTAATTAAGACTAATAATGTATATATGAAGGCGTATTCATGGAAACTATCATATATATAGTTAATTACTCTAAGATATATGTTTGTTTTTCTTCTTGTGAACATTGCAGAGTTGCAATATATAGGCTAACTATATACATATATATATAAAGATGTTTAATGCGGAACGAACTTAATTAAGTCGATGGGGGTTTGGAGTGATGATATGATCGAAGCCGTACGTACCGAGGTGATGAGATATGTAGCATGGTCCCAGTGGAATGCAAAATATCCCAGGATGCATCTGTCCAGCTCCTCTATGAGCTTGACGTAAAGGCACTCGGCGTCCTTGGCGTTGGCGAAGAACCCGTAAATGTCCTCCATGCATGTCTTGCTGCTGTTGAGGTAGTTGTTTGCCAGTTTGCACAGCTGTGGGCACTCGTTCGTGTCCTGGAAACCCAGCTGCCTAGCTGCATATGCATGTACAGTAGAGTAGGGAAACAAAAAACAACATTCACTGTTAGCAGCAGCAGCTATATCAGACATCGATCACAGCAGTCACATTCCCATGTGCGTCTAGTCAGCTGTGTATATGGCCTGGGTTGATATCGACAACGTGGGGCCCGGGCCGGGCCCAGCACGCTAAGCCAACTGCCATGTTGCGCTCGTCGTCTCTTGTGCTACTAATCATGCATTTCTCCACTAATCTTTCATCTTTCATGATGACACGCTAGCTAGCCATCCCGATAGCGACGTAACCATGCAATAATTCTCATAAATTAAGGATGTCTCGTTTTTGGATGAACTAAAATCTTTCTTTCCTAAAAAACCAATGCTAAGACCAACTCGATGTACTAATCTTGGAATGAAATAAAATCTTCATTTCGTTCCTTAAAAAAAGTCCAATATATGCCCAGAGAAGAAACAAATAGGTATTGTCAATTCAGTGCTACTGCTAAAAATGAATATACAGTATAATTCTTAACTACCACTGCAGGAAAAAAAAAGAGAATGGGTCTTAACTGAATCCTGAAAATTTATCAGCAGTTTAACTGTTATTGTTTTGCAGCAACCGGTTAAATAAAAATGTTAAATACACGCTTACGAGCATCTCCAACAATTGTTATTTCTCACTTGTCGAATCTTGTGTTTTAGCAAGTTGCTATAATAATTTACCAAGTTGGAAAGAAGTCATCTCCAACAATATGCTATTTCTCACTTGCCAAACCAAAAAAAGAAGATTAAAAAGGAAGGAAACTTGCATGCGGGAAACCGAGAGGAGGACTTGCGGGCGAGAGGATGACAAATCGATGCGCGCTCATAAAAATGGCAAACCGATGCAATCTTTTGGCAAACGTGTAGAATTGGCAAGTCTAATTGGCAAACTGTTGAAGAGTGTTTTTTGATTGATTTGCCAAATTTTTAAAGGATGATAAGTAATTTAACAAACTGATGAACCTTAAAATAGTTTGAAGATATTTTTCCTTTCCAAAAATAAAAATAAATAATTGCAGCGCGTAACTTTCTTTGATCGGACTACGAGGACGATGGGATGACGAGAAGAAGAAAAATCTATTCAATTTTTTTTGGTGGTGGAGCGCAAGTTGTCTGTCTTATCCATAAATTTTTATACATAGAGAGATATAGACAGGAGATAAAGCCGGCCAGCTTATTAGGCCCGATTGGTATAGTTTCCACCGATTCTATTCTCACTTATGCATTCACCGTTGACATGATCTTTTTTCCCCTCTTCTCTCTAGCTCCTTCTCTCAGACTGGTGGTGGAAGCTCACATGAACTGTGCATGTGAACAATAAAAGAGAAACTTTTCTCTGGAGTCGATAGTAGCTATACTAAACATGACTTTTAATTTCTCTAATGGCCAGCAGTCTACTGGACCTTGACTTTGGATTATATTGTTCTTGTTCAACCACGAACTGACCGCTCGCTCCCGTTGCTAGCTAAAACGACTGACTGGGATTAATTAGGCAGGAAATTAACCAGAGTCACTGATGGATCGACAAGACAAGACGAGGCAAGAAAGAGAGGCTGATGAGTGACTGACCCACGTAGTGCGAGAACTTCTCGAGGTGCTCCAGGCGTCCGGACTCCGCCGCCACCCGCAGCCGGGGCATTTCGGCCATGGCCGGTGCCGCCTGCAGCTGCTTCTTCCTCAGCCGGCGCCGTGCCAGGGCAGCCGCGGCCGCGACGGCGCCGGCCGTCGACAGCGCGGCGACGTGGAGCAGCAGCACCTTGGCGAAGCCGCCGCCATCTGCACGTACATACATACGGGCCGATCGATCCATAAGAGGGAGAGCAAGTAATTACTCTAGAAAGAAAAAAGCACCCGGCCGCTTTGGGACTGGGATGGGAATATGGGATCAGCTACTAGCGCGCGCAGCTCATCATCAGAAAAACAAATGCTCGCTCGAGATGACCAGTAGATATCGCACGGCCGCCCACTCTTACCTTTGGCCCCCATGGCCGGCGGATGCCTGCTCCCGAGCGGGGGGAGAGGAATCGGACGGGGATGGAACGGAATGGATGGAACCAAATCCTCCTCCGGGTCGCGGTCCCGGAGGCGAAGGGGGATCACGATTAGATGAGCCGGTAGTGCTGTGGGCCTGTGGGCAGTTGGTGTGGACCGATGGCGCCTCCCTCCTTTCCACCCTGGCTCGCAGTGCACGACATGGACGGCGTGAGGACCTCCTACTTATACGCCGCCGCCTCTGCACGTAAAAGGCCCAAGAGATAACCAGGGGCATTAATTTCTAACTCCTATCGAGCAAGATCCGCATAGTTTCCTCTGTCCGTATAATTATCGAATTTTTATCGGTCAAACTAACTCAAATTTAACTAGTAATAATAAATTTATAGTGATTAGTATTAGTATTTATGCTTCAAATAAATTTATTATAAAAATATATCCCATAACTAACCTAATGGTATTTATTTTGTGTCATTATTGTTAGTATTTTTATATAAATTTTAGTACAAATTTGAATTTTTTTATTTCTCAAAAATCGAGAATTGTACCCCCACCATGGCTTTAATTATTGCTCACATTAGTTGCACCTATGAACTAATTGTCTATGTATATATCATGCATCAAATACATATTACTTCACCTAATTTCTCACTCAATTATCAAAACCAAACTAACGTGTTGGCTACTATACTGATTTTGAAAGCTTATTTTTGAGTTGGAATCATATTTTGGATAGAATTTGTAGGAATTTTGCCCTCCATGGGATAGATCCACCTCTCATCTATTTGTATGGATCATGAAGATTATTGTAATTTTGCATCAAATTGTTTTTCTATGTCACGGGTAATTGTTTTTCTATCTCGTGCTACTATACTGATAATTGTTTTTCCATCTCGTGCTTCACCACCTCAATTGTTCATCGCCTCTGAGTCTCTAGCTTGTTGTTCACTCTTGATACTCAGACCATCATAGCCAAACCATATATCTTGATCTTTTCAAACTAGGCATATGACACGATGTCATGTCTCAAATGCAATAAGCTCTTCCACAACACTAATTGAGCACTTGCAATATAACACACCGGACCACCTCTCCATCATGTATAGCTTTAATTGTTGCTCATACTAGTTGTACCTGTGAATTAATCACATATATATCTCATAGCAAACACATATTAGTCCACATAATTTCTTACTCAATTATGAAAGTCAAACTAGGGTCTTTCACTCGTACTGGTTATACTGATTTTGAAAGCTCATACTAACTTGGAATTTTATTTTGGATAGACTTTGTAGGAATTTCGAGCCCATGGGTTAAGTCCACCACCCACGCCTAATTGGCCAGACATCCATTCACATAAATCAATACATATATATATATATATATCCTTTCTTTATCTTTTTCTACCTTACTTTTTAACCTCTCCCGTTGTTCTTCTCTTGTCTCGTGGCATAAAAGATCACCATCGCCGGTCTACTGAGCATTGGGGGCATTATATGTGTGCCTCCTTGACAGGTCCCTCTCATGAGGCGTTTCTAGGTTTTTGTGGCAAATCTACCGAAACTTGCTAGGCCGTTTTTTTCTAGCATCCATGCAAATTGACTCTCGAGTGATCCAACCAATCCACATGCGACCTATGCGTGCGTTTTGGTGCTTAAGACAGGATTTGCGTCAACAACAACTTTTTATTGGCATGATAAATTTTTTCTTGGCTATTACTCCTAGTCAGACCATTAGCTAGGGTGTTTCGATGCACTACTAACTTTACCCGGTAACGATTAATACTAATGGATCTAATTAGCCTCTAACTTTTAAGAAAAATTATCCCTCTTGAACACATCATTATTGTAAAAAAGCATCTAGTAATGAATAAGATGTCCATCCTTTTTAATTGAAACACGGGCATCCGTGTATCTTTCCGCAAGGAAATTGACACTTTGTATCTAGTAAGTGTTTTTTTTTCCGAGTACGTAAAAATAACGTGAGTAATTATATCAATCATACGTACTTATGAATTTGAAACAACCACGCACGCCAAACAGGGGGGCCAATAATGCAGTAGTTGTTTATGTAGTATATAGTTGAAATATATTGAATGCCATCTGCGCAGTTGACTTGTAACGCAATTACCGGTTGAATTGTTTGATTGGAGACCATCGAGCGTGAGAAATGTGATGTGTGTTGACCTGCCGGATCATCGTGGGCCCGGAGTTGATGATCGGTTGTTCATTTCGTACGTCGTTGAGCAGTTAGTTCTGACGGCACAGTTGGTAAATTGTTTAATTTATTAATAGTTTATCTATGGTGGTTATTTTATTATTATAGGCAACTTTACCAAGCGTGTTCTGATCAACCAAGAGAATAATAGGTTTAGTTTAATAATTTATCTGTGGTTATTTATTGTTATAGGCAACTTTATCAAGTATGATCTGATCAACCAAGAGAATAATAGGCTGTTAACGTCACCGTCTCAACGACCATTTTTGGAGCCTAGCTTATATATTGGCGTGTGGGGAATTAGAAATTCAGACGCCCAAATACCATTCTAAACTATAAGAGTTAAATTAATTACTTCTGTTATATATCTAAGACATACGCTGTGTGTAAGTGTATAACAAAATCTATGGATTTTTAAAATACAACCAAGTCTACGTGAGAATGAGATGAACCCAGATCACCTTCCTGATTTGTTTTCAGTAGCGTTCGTTGTCTGCCTCATCAATATATAGGTCAACTAACCCATCGTCGTTCCTGATTTGTTTTCCAGGACTTGCACGACGACCTTTCTCCTTGTCACGCAAACCGGCCGAACTAGTAACCTAACCGATCCAGCTAGCATGACAATAATGTAAGCACATAAGTAATTCTATAAATCATATGCCATAAGATTAATATTTCATAATAAGAAGACAAAAGTATGGAAGTGCATGAGCAGCGATCCATAATTAACACAGCAAGTTAGCCACTAATGATCCACCAAAGACGGGCCTACTGCAACGAGGCACGGTCGATACTGTGATGCATTAAACTGCAGGACTTCCTATAACGGTATACTCCACTCCATGCGGGTTAAAAATAGGTATATACTTACTCTATCTCTAAAAAAATAGATTTATGAAATTGTTCTAAGTCAAAAAAATTAAACTTTGACCAAATTTGTAGGAAAGTATATTAAAATTTATGATATCAAATTAGTATCATTAGATTTATCATAGAACATATTTTCACATGATGCTCATTTTAAGTTATGAATTTGTTATATTTTTGAAAGGATCTTGATGTCGCCTAGGAGGACTAGAGGGGGGGGGGGGTGAATAGACCTACAAAAATTTAGCTCAAACAAATATCAGCACCGAGGGTGCGCGACACTGCCTCCCTTTGAGGGCGTCGATGTCGACCTATGACCGTAGGTCCAAATCAATCCAAACTGTGGGAACAAGTTCCTGAGATGCTCAACAATGACCCTGCAAAAATTCAGCTCGCAACTCAAAAAGAATAGAGGGCGGCACTGTCGCTCTCCAAATATAACTCAGATTGAGCTCAGATTTCACTGGGAGAAACTAGATACCAAAAGCAGCACAAAGCCACAGTATCAAGGTAAAGTCTAGCACGAAGACTGGATACCACAGAAATCACTTTCTAGCTCAAATCGAAACCTCAAACCCTAGCAATGTCTATGCAAGATATACTAGAAAGTAAACAACACATAAGACACAAGGATTTATCCCGTGGTTCAGCTCGCCACGAAGGCTTGCCTATGTCCACGTTGTTGAGGTTCGCCACACAAGGCTAGTGTTGGGAATATGCCCTAGAGGTAATCATAGAGATGATGTATTCCTTGTATCCATGACATGTTATGAATATCCATTAAAGATAACTTGTATCGATTAGCAATTATGTGAATTGGTTGTGAAACTCTTTTACTTGTATGGTTATTATAAAAGTTGTCCCTGATCGGAGTTCGTGGAAGAATGCACATGAATATAAGATCAACACATTATTAGTTGATGACTATGTTTCACAAGTCATGGACATGAGATGTCAAACTAATAATATGGGCACATGTAGGACATGGTGCTGGACAGACCCGACATGAGATTGTCTCTATACACATCGTGTACGTTATGTCCTTAAACCGGAGATTGTCGTATGTACTCAAGATGTGAAACGACCTACCCTAGGACTACCAAATGCTACTCCGTGACTGGGTAGTTATAAAGGTAGCTTTCGGGTTTATCACGAAACATGTTGTGAGACATAGTCAATCAAGATAGAATTTGCCACTCTCCATATGAGAGAGATATCACTGGATCACTCAAATGATTAGATCATGAAATGCATGGCCGTGCTTGGGTTAAGTGTTAACCTACGAGTTGAACCAAATATCATGAGGCAAAGGAATAACATGTATATTGAATTGTGGTGGTTCATCTGATATGATCATAGCGTATGCATAGGAGTTGACACGCCTTGCTAGAGGCCGTTATCAACTATTGGTCGAGTAAGAGTACTTGGGCCATGTCTATCTGTGCGTGAGCCCATAGGGTCGCACGCTTAAGGGGCTGGAAGCCTGACCCGAATTAGACTAGGTTTAGGGTTGCTAATGGGCCTCCAACGTGGGAGCTCATTAGGACGCCTATATAAGAAAGGGGTGGGCGCGGGGCGAGATACTCACGTTCTTTGGCAGCCGCCGTCGCCCTCCCCACGCTCGCGCCTAATACTCCTCGCGAACCTAACAGTCCAGAGGCGTGATGCTTCTTCCCTGCACGTGTGGGATTCCTCGGAGGTGTTGCATCTGGAGCACAAGGACGAACCGCGAGAAGGAGACGTTGAGACGGACGACCTCGCAACTGCACGACACTGCTGCGACGTGCACGACTACATCAAGTCGCTTCTGCTGCACCTGCGCGTCTAGTGGTAACCCCGTGATCTATAACTAGCACTAGTTCCTGGTTTATGGGGTAGAAAAATTTTGTTTTCTGGCTACCGTAGAAACCTCATAACCCTACAGCTAGGGCTCGCCACCAATGCTTGTCTTTCCCTCGTTCTCAAATCAAGAGAGCAAACTCTTGAGATGAGGGTGATTTCTTAGCTGCAAAAGGGTCTAGGACGGGAGCTCGTCGGGCGACGCCTAGCCGTCTAGGAGGCTTCACCTCCAAGAGTAACAAATGCACAACGAAGATCGACGAAGCCCAACAAGTGCTCAAGGTTTGGTTAGCTCCAATCTGCTCTCTAGCTCTTACTCACACAACCCCAACACTTAATCAATCACTAATGACTTCAATCTCACAAAGGGAGGGTTGGGGAGAGCTCTCAAGTGGCTCTAGAAGGATTGAGAATGTTCTGAACATCAGCAGCCTCACTAGGAGGCGTGGGATGGGTATATATACCCACCCCCCTCAATCCATCCATTAGGATTCAAAAACTAGCCGTTGTGGCTGTTTGAGGGCGGCACTTTCACCCTCCCAGAGACAACAAAAGCCACCCCACAGAAACAACTATAACTTTTGATTTCAGACTCCGTTTTCAGTGATCTTAGACATTTCGGAAAGCTTGTTTCGAGCGCTATCCAACCCAACAGAGAACAAGTCCAAGATCAACAAGTGCAAGTGCAGTTCTAAGTGTTTCTATCATGTTAGCACTTGGGTTTAGTTAGTTTGAGCACATGATACTTGTCTATCATTCGTGTTGCATCCCTCTTGATAGTACGGCATACCTATACTCAAGATCAATGGAAAATAACTATTTTAACCACTTGAGTTCTCAATGTCTCCATATGTCATTTCTTCTTAATATTGCTTCATAGGGGCTGCAATAATCAACTTTGTATTTTCTCTTGAGCAAACATACCTTAAGCATGTCACTTGAACCATTTCCATACATGTTAGTTCATCTCATGGCTTCAAGTCACTTTCACTAATGATTTGATCATCAACACAATATGACTCCTCATAGCTCGATTAGTACCTCGACTCAATGCAAGTACTCTCTTCTTCACCTTAGCCATAGTACCTCGGTCTCCTTGACCTTCACCTTTGCTTAGTACCTCGAAGCCCTTTCGTTGCTACCTTCACCTTATCAAGCCATACTCAAATCACATCATATCAAGCATCCCTTGAATAGCCATTTCTTCACTATAGTGATCCTTGCTTGAATATCTACTAGATATAAATGTTAAGATCAATCAAGCTTTAGTTTGACTCACATAGAGATATATATGGATCAATATCAATATGGTCAAGCCAATTCACTATTCCTTATATCCTCTCCATTTTGGCTTGACACTCAACACTTCTTGTTCATGTAGAGCAACCCATTGTAGAGACCAATCCAGAACCATTACCTTATGTCTCATTTTTCATTTGCCAAATATGATTGCTTTCACATGATACTGTGACATCCTACAACATAGAAGTCATTTCATTGATTCCATTTGTATTGTTGTCTTTTGCTTGAACTAGATTGTTTCCATAATCTTCTAATACAACAATACACAATTTGACCTTCATTTCAACACTATGTGGAATACCATCAAATTTACTTTTCTTGTTGAACCTTTGATAGAGTTAGCAAACTTGTTAAACCTTTAATTATGTTATCACTCAATTCACCAAAACCCACTAAAGGGCTAGATACACTTTCAATTTTTCTATAAAGTTAGTCAAATTTAAAAAAGTTTGACTGACACGGATTTTAAGAATTGATTCTTTCAGGGATAGAAGGAGTATATACACTGGTAAAAAAAAGAGAAAAACAAAAATGGTAAAAAATAACAATACTTTTATCCCCCACTAGTTTTCGTATTTACAGAAAACTGAAAACAGAAAAAAAAAACAAAAATAATCGAGAACGACAAACTGTCATCAATACTCCCTCCGTGTCAATACTCCCTCTGTTCGTGGAAGAATATATTTCTAGATTTGTCCTAAGTCAAACTTTTTGAACTTTGACTAAATTTCTATAATGAAGGATTAAAATATAGTATCAAACTTGTATCATTAAATTTATCTAAGAACATATTTTTACATGATGCTTATTTTAAGTCATAAATGTTGCTATATTTTTCTATAAAGTTAGTCAAAGTTAAAAAAAATTTGACCAGCATGAATTGTAGGAAGTGATTCTTTCAGGGCGGAGGGAGTATAAACTCAAACTGTTAAAAAAAAGGTGCTATCATATTATGAGTATAAGATGCAGTAGAGCTGCTCCGTGAGATCGGTATATTTTTCTTTTAGCATAAACAGCAAAAACAAAATTATCATGATTTGTATTAGACGAATAAAATAAAAACCCGCCCACACCACCGGGCGTGCCTATGCATGCATGATGCATGGCCATGCCCTGTCGTACTGTAGGTGTACAGGGCCCAATGTATAATTGCCAAAATTGGCGGCATGCATGCAGTAGTACCACCTCCAATGCGACGGCGGTGACGATGGCGATGCTAATGCTACAAAGTACTGTACTACTGTACAGAGCGGTTGCGGTTGCGGTGGCATTGCTCTTGGAATGGGATTATTATTAATTCGTCCACACAACAGACAAACTAGAGACAACATAATAGCTCTCAAATCTGATTATCTGATGTGGCTTTTTAAATTTTGGGACCAGTGGTTCTCTAAAATGAACTATTGAAAAAGTAAATATCTTCTGCTGATTCTGTAAAATAATTTTTATTGTGATTTTAAAAGTTTATGCTAAAAAATCTATAGGAATCACTCCTGTTTGGTACAACTTAGCTTCACTAGTGAAACTGTTTTTTAGAAAATAGCTTCATGAGCAACTCTCTATATGAAACTGAGATGTTTTGAAAAAAATGTTTGATAAAACAGTTTCACCAACAACTTTATGCATACATGTGAAAGAGAAAGGGGGGGGGAGAGAGAGAGAGTTGTGATAAGCTGCTAATTGAGTAATTTCAACTTCATCCCACTTCATATCTTTATGAGAGGGGAATAAAAGATATATTTGGAAGAAAAAAAAAACAGTTCATAATAATTTCATAAAGCTATTATGAGTTATACCAAACAGAACTTAACCACAGAACCACTTCTCTCGTACAAGTAGCTCCCATTTCCTAGTTTTTCTTTCTTTCTTAATCAATGCACGGAGCAGCATGTTCCTGGTAGATGTATGGGTACGGTGCTGGTCACAGTAACAGCCAAACAAACAATTCATAGCTCTAGCTCTCTTAATTAATTTTTATCAAGTTGAATAACCAAATACACATGCTACTATACTAGTATACTCCGTATTAATCAGACGAGCATTACATTAATAACCATGCCGTGCCCGCCCTGGCGTGCGTGGGATACACAGTACTAGCTTATTATTATATTAGCTTGGTACCCGACCATGATAGGATACGATACAAACGACGGATGGATGATCTGATCTGATGTGCCCGGCCGTCCAGCTAGGACGCGCCATTCTTTATTCGATTCAGAATGATCATCTAGCAGCAGCTGCTTCCTTCCTTCCTTTCTTCCTACAACAGCTCGGTCCATCTTTACCGTCTAGCTAGCTAGCTTGGAGCTACAAAGGTTTTCATCAGTTCGTAAAAAAAAAACCGAAAACAATCTAATTAAACAATGCATTAATTAATTAAACCAACATCAAGTTGGTCCGGTGGTGGTCGATCGGCCACTTACTACGTGGAGTTATATTTCGATCCTTGTTCTATGCGTCGACGTATCGTTCTCTCCTTTTTTTTGCATTCAATCGTTGCGTACACATTTTCTTGGTCCATTTACGGTTCATGACGAATTGAATTTTCGGCCTACCTAATTTTAATTGTGTAAATAATAGTGAAAACATAAAAAATATATTTTCTCGATCGATCCTGTTCTTTTTTATCCCCTGAGTTATATTATAGAATCTCCCTTAAGTCGAAACGGAGCGGAACGACCACTAGTCACTATAGCCTCTGGTGCGGGTCGTGTTATAGGCCGACCATGGTGGCACGGAGCCGTCCGCCGACCAGACAATATTTATTTCTGGCACACGGTTTTGCTCCTGGTCATGGGCCGACGAATTCGTTTCCCTTCTCTCCTCCGTATGGGCCGGCCTAGTCATCTCGCGTGCTCCCTCGTGCGCGCTCCTCTGCAACTCGCTCGCAAAATGCCGCTCCGCTCGTGCGTGAGATGACGGTGACAGTTCATGGATATACACAGAAAGGAGGAGAAAAAAAAAGAAATATATTAATTAGGATGGTAGGAAATATATAAAAATAGTTTTATTAGGCTAACCCCTCTTGTGTGCTTAATTTTTTTCCCACTTTCTTCACTGAATTGGACCTAATTTAATGTTTTATTAGGCCAAACAACAGATAATCAGGATTCCTAACACTAAAAGTCAAAATTGCTTACATCAGCAAATATCCTATGTTTTTTTAAGTAGAAAAAAAGTTGTATCTCCTAAACCGAGTGTCCTAATTAAAATCCGATTGCGTCATCGTCTTCCTTGCAATAAACTCTTCAAAACTAGATCCCACATGAATATATTTCGATAAATTTTTTAACGAACATTTATTTCATGTTGAATCCATATTAAAAATAATCACCGAACATCACATTAACAATACACGAACATAAAAAAATAACATAAAACATCATATGTATATTACACGAACATCATGTATATATCATAGAAAAATAAAATTAGTGAACCAATTAAATATAGTCAAATAAAAAAATGCTATCAAACATCATAAATATATCATAGAACATCACTTTAACACTACACAAATATCGTCAAATATAGTATAAAACATTGTATGTATACTACGTGAACATCATAAATATCATAAAAAATATAAAATAAAATAATAAAATTTGTGAATTATTTAACTACAGTCAAATATATATAAAAAACTACCGAACAACACAACATATATTCTTGAACATCAATGTATATATAGATACTGAACATTACAAATGCATCATACAACATCACTTTCTACTCACGGATACAAAAAATTCATCATAGAACATCACACGTATACCTTATAAACATAAATAAAAAAGTAAAACATAAAATTATAATAGAATGAAAAATAGGAACATAGAAAACAATAAAATATTGAAATATAAAATGAGACAAAAAAACTAATTCTATAAAAAAGAAATTAAAAATGCATACATTTTAAAACATAAAAAGATAAGAAAGTAGAAAAAAACTAAATAGAAACAAGGAAAGAAACAAATGGAACTAAATATTAGAAAAATAAATAAAATAAATAGAATGATAAAAGTCCATGAAAAAGAGGAAAAAAGAATAGAGAAATAAATGAGTGAAAGAAAAGGAAAAAGAAAAATAAAAGTACACAAAAGAAATAAAATAATAAATAAATAAATAATGAATCAAAGCATAAAAAGGAAAAGGAAAAAAAGGAAAAGAAATAGAAAAAAGAGAGAAATCCAACTACCTACCCGAGGAACGAGCGGAGTAAAAGAAAAAAAAATAGACCGCAACGATTGGACACGGAACCAGCAGAGTAAAAGAAAAAAAAAGAGACGCAACGATTAGATTCTGCGTGTGCTAGTGTGATATGGCCGCTGAGTGGGCTCCGCTGTTCCTCCCACTGCTGGGCCGAGCTGGGCCAAAATCGCGAGAGTCGTGGATGGGGGGTCGGCGGCCGCCGTCCAACTGGTCGGCAGCGAAGATTTCCGTCTGCCCTCTGGCTCAGAACGCCATAGAATGGTGGAAAATTATTTGCAGGTCAGGTTTTGCACATGGAATCGCACTACACTTGGGCTGGGCCTTCCCCGGCCCAAATTTCTCTTCACTTAAGTACTAGGAAACGACACTACAGTTGGGCTGGGCCTTCCCCGGTCCAAATTTCTCTTCACTTGCAAGTACTAGGAAACGTCTACCGTGTCGAGATGGAATGGTATGGTACGGGCGAACCTAGGAGGGTACGAC
Source organism: Microstegium vimineum (assembly GCA_022036555.1). Lineage (NCBI taxonomy): Eukaryota > Viridiplantae > Streptophyta > Magnoliopsida > Poales > Poaceae > Microstegium > Microstegium vimineum. The sequence continues at coordinate 43,492,474 of CM039124.1, read as the reverse complement.
GCGAATTATTTTCATTTTCATTTTGATTTTATATCATTTTTTCTCTAAAAATACTTTTCTTATTCAAATGTATAAAAATAATTGTCCTAATCAAATATTTCATGAGAATATCCCATGGCCCAGCAACAAAAACAAAAGGAAAACTACTAAAATGGTTCACGCAACATAATTTTGGAAATAAAAAAAACATGTAGTTTTCAAATGAACCATCAAAACTAATTTACTTGCATACGTAGTTCTGTTCTTAGGCCACGGAATTCAAAACAAGGCCCACTCGAGCATATTTTAATCATATTTTCTGCAATAATTTTTTAATATACAATATTTGATGCTTTAGACGGAATTGTGTCCTAAATGTTCTAGGTTCCACAGGAAAAATGTTCTATAAAAATAATACGAAATCATTAAGCTTAAATATAAAATGCGGTAACTTTTTAGGAAAATTGTTGCATCATATATATAATAAGTAAAGAAACTCCTAAAAGAATAAAAATTATTATAAGAAATGTTTACTAGTTCAACGCCTAGCTAGCTATGTGAAAGTACGTCCCTATATTGCCGTCGTCATCAATATATGACATGCCCACTTCAAATTGGCACACGATTGAGAGTAAAAACCAGTGAATTTTCGTATCTCCGCTGGCACACGATTTCTAATACTTTTCTTGTTTCTAGTTTCGGAGATCCATGGTAATTAATAGAGCGAACAAGCACGATAGTTTAATCTAAAGGCATGCATATCGAGCTGGTTTGGTTTAATCTAAGACATGTCTGACGCACAAAGCTCCTATCATTGAGCAATTTGACTTTATTAGACTAACTCCAACTCACCTCCTAAACAGACTCCTATTCTAAATTTAGGAACTAGGTCTAAAAAAATTCATTCTAATGCACCTCCTATTTGGGCTCCCTAGGGCTCTCAAAGTTTAGTTTCGGGTCTCAGGAAAGAGGTCATCCTATTTCTCTCCCCTCAAATTAGACACTATGGCTGGAGTTGAACTTTGAATTTGGCCCTCAAATTTTGCAGACTACCTCCCAAATGGAAATGTAGAGGTTTGATTTGGGGCCTGTGGCTGGAGATGCTCTTAGACGCCTGAGATGGAGAGAATCCTTGTCATCTGGCCTAGCAAACGTGTAACGCCCCAGAGTCCAAACGGCTCAGATCCACTCTGCACGCTGAGCGAACCACACCCACCACCATCCCACTTAAGCTTTCGTCCTCGCTTCGCTTAAAAGGATTAACCCAGAGATGGTGGGATGGACTCTAGAAGTCTTATATGTTGGTCTATCCCACCCTAAACAACCAAGGTGGGACTAAACCCTCAACAACATCTCATTAACACACATGGGCCACTACGGGGCAAACGGGCCGGATGTGACATACACCCCCCTCAAAGAACTCGACGTCCTCGTCGAGCCCAACATACCCACAACCGGGCAAACAATGACCAGGAACGTTCCCTCTTAGCACACACGCCCGTGCGCCCAGTGTCGGCACATGTGTCATGTCGTGCGCCCCGCAGAGCCTACACGCGCAATGAACCTATCATGTCCGCACACCTGGCCCGCACGCGCCCTCTGCCGCGAAGGTCGGCTCTGATACCATTTGTAACGCCCCAGAGTCCAAACGGCTCAGATCCACTCTGCACGCTGAGCGAACCACACCCACCACCATCCCACTTAAGCTTTCGTCCTCGCTTCGCTTAAAAGGATTAACCCAGAGATGGTGGGATGGACTCTAGAAGCCTTATATGTTGGTCTATCTCACCCTAAACAACCAAGGTGGGACTAAACCCTCAACAACATCTCATTAACACACATGGCCACTACGGGCCGGATGTGACATGTGGATCCAAACTACCCCATGTAGATTTTCTTAACTTGAGTCGTGTCCATATTTTGCTGGTCATTAGCAGCTAAGTTAAAACGCGGCCGATGTAAAAGTTTTTGGACAATTTTCTTGAGCATGATGTATACTAGCACGGTGTGCGCGCTCCGCTGCGCATGTTCGTGTTGGACATCTATTTGGAGCAAGAGCGGCGTGTTGCTGTATGTATAAATATAAGGACTCCGAAGTGACGATAAGACGAAATGACGAAAATTAGGATGCATTGAACATGTACTGCACTGCATAAGGAACAACATAATAGATTGCATGAGCAGGGCACACCTTGTTTGGCTGCTAGCTTAATCTTATTAGAATGCATTCTGGCAGTACGATTCCGGACAGCCTGTGTACGCGTCACCAGAGGGCAGAAATGATCTCCTATAAGACCCGGAAAGGAGAAGGAATGATGTTGAAAATCAAGGTATGTGGGAATAAGAAGCAACAACAATGACACGAAGAGAAAGGTACTGACGAACAATGAAGACCCATAAAGGCACATGAAGAAAGGACGCACTGAAGGAAGCTGTATAAATAGTAATGTATGTCATATTGAGAGGCGAAGCGAACGAAACCAAAGGGGAAATCGTGTTATGGCTGAGCAAGGAGAGAGCAGAGAACGGACTAAGAATAAGGCAGCAGAGCAAGTGGACAGAGCAAATCAGGGAACAACTTTGGGAGGACAAAGAGCATGGCAACATTAGTCGTGGCATACCGAGGAACAACACAATGTGTCATGTATGGGAGGCAAGAGGAGCCGCATGGTGGCGTGACCTGCGTGCAGCAGCAATCTCCGCGGAGCCATGACGCGGAGCCAAGGTGGAACCACCAGATGAGCTGTTAGGAGCCGTCGATATAGCGGGACGCCGACGGGGCCTCCTTGGCAGCATGAGAGCAAACGAAAAGGAGGGCAAGGGCAGCCTGGAAGACGAAGAACAGGAAGTACCTATAAAGACCTATGAGGAGGTCCATACCGCGCCCGTAGCGAACGAACAAAGGAAACTTTTTCTGTGCAACAAAGCCCGGAGAGGAAAGCAAGAAGGGCACCAGTGAGCAACATAGGCAACCCTAACCAACACCAGCATCAGAGAACTATAACCAAAGAAAGCAAAGCACAAATGGAAATGAGGAAGACATACACATGGTAAGTAAGTAGCATTTTTTGAAAAGAATAAAGAGAACCTGGGTTCAGGAACTCATAGGCCAACGATAAACATGCTAGGCAGGGCGGTTCTCTGAATGGACATTTCTGTTAACTGATCTATATAGTGCCTCTCTGGAGGTAGGGTTACAAATGAGCCCATCCTACTGGAAAAGACCAAAGCTGAGGTAACCATGTTTTAGTAAGGTCCACTGTACTCTAAAAAGCACCTATCCCTCACTAGCTATTATGAGCTTATAAGCATCCTACATGTGGGCTCTGGACCTGGCATGGGAAAACATGATCTAAATATGACCTCCCTGATCCCAATATCCCCTGGCACATGTAACTAAAGAGATGGAATAATGCAGCTAGTACATGTAAGCCGTCGACTTGGTAGAGAAAACATGGGCTAAATATTAGGCTCCTCATCCCATTCCCCAGTGCAACACGTAAGTATAAGAACCAAGGAATGCAGGTAGTAGTAGCATGTTTTAGGAGGAACTGGAAATAACAGAGAAGCCAACACATCCATCTTATAATTCAACTAAATGAAACAAAGCTAATGTGTCTGCTGCAATTTGAGAGGTTAATACAAAAGGCTGCGTATAGAAACGAAACATGGTAAACTGAGATACCTGTATGTATACCAAGGTTCCCTATTTCTGATTTCATATACAAAATTTTGCATCAAACAGGAGCAGCCTTGCATCCAGAAAGAAGATATGCTTAACACAAAAGAGAGTATGACTAATGGAGGGGTCCTTTTGCACACAAGAAGATCTCCATGTATCTGTTCGAAAGAATTAAGGGTTAAGGATTACTGAGTAACTTGAACAACATTTGAGCTCTAAAAACAGAGAGGAATACAAAGACGAAAATGAAGACAGAAAATATATTTAAAAAAACAAGTTACTCAAAAACACACAAAATGCTATTTTTGTAGAGAAAGAATATTGTAAGCACACCAATGTTCTGAGAGCAGCACATATTTGTCCTCAAAACATCTATTTTTATGCACCAAACTGGAAACATGAAAGTAAATGGGTTTGATCCTCATATGGTAACAACAATACTTGGGGAGGGAAGGGGAAAAAGTACATGACTTTGATCCTAGCCATTAGTTTTAACTGCACTGGACCTAGAGCACTAAAAACAGAGAGGAATACAAAGACCAAAATAAATAGAAAATATATTAAAAAAGTAAGTTACTCAAAAACACACAGACTGCTATTTTTCTAGAGAAAGAAGACTGTAAGCAGACCAATGTTCTGAGAGCAGCACATATTTGTTCTGAAAACATATATTTTTATGCACCAAACTGCAAACAGAAAAATAAATGCCCAAAGAAGACAGCAAGCACACAAATGTTCTCAGCACATTTCTGTCCTGAAAATATATATTTTTATGCACGAAACTACAAACAGAAAAATAAATGGGTTTGATCCCCATATGCTAACAGCAACACTTGGGGAGGGAAGGGGAAAAATACATGACTTTGATCCTAGATATTAGTTCTAACTGCAGTGGATCTAGAGCTCTAAAAACAGAGAGTAATACAAATACCCAAAAATAAAGACAGAATATATATTAAGAAAGGCCAGTTTCTCAAAAACACACAAAATGCTATTTTGTAGAGAAAGAAGACCGTAAGCACACCATTTTTTTAGAGCAACACATATTTGTTCTGAAAACATATATTCTTATATATGCACCCAACGGCAAACAAAAAGATAAATGGCTTTGATCCCCATATGCTAACAGCAACACTATGGTAGGGAAAAGAAAAGATATACGACTCTGATCCTAGCCATCAGTTATAACTGCAATCGATTTAGGTTCGTCGGTCACAGGCAGATGCAATAAGTAACACGAGTAAAGAAGAAAAACATAGTTTGGAATGAACAACTAGACAACATAAAGAGGGTGAAATCACCTGGAACCCACCTGAAATGTAGGAAACAGCAGTCCGGGCACACGTACACAAACGTGGACTGAGCCGAGAAGCGATGAAACCCAGCTAAACCAAAAGCCCCAACGAACCTGCAGCAGAAAGCGAACCGTGAATCCAACAGACAGAAGTAGGTAAATACAAACCATGAGGGATGGCTAGCACAACATGGACGAAGACACGAGCCGCAACAGAGCACAATCCGGAGCATGGCAGGAGGCCAGCCGAAAATCGGTAAGCGCGATCTGAAATCGCTGGGCACGCGAGGAGGGAGCAGAGGTGAGCTAGTATTTGGTCGGCACTGCGGGGTCGCCCTGGGCGACGGCTCGATTCGTGAGCCCGACTTCCCGGCCATGGGCGCGCTGCCAAAGCGGGGAAGAGTGCCGTGGTAGGATCATGCAGCGCGGCAGGCGGTGTCGCAGACTGCGACGGCGGCAGGCACGAGGTACGCAGACGCGTGAAGGAGAAGACACATGGAGGAAGAAAGAGGACGGCCAACAAACCAAGGATACTGGGGAGTAAAGAAAGGTACCTGGAAACGATGACAGAGAAAGATGGCGATGTTCCCGAGAGGCGGTGCCGCCGACGGCAGCAGGACAGACGCAAACCCCAGGGCCGGTGCCACCGACCACGACGACTCCCACTCCAATGCAGACACAGGACCCGAGCTGAACAGGAAGACAACTGCGGCGACGGGGCCAAGAGAACCGACGGTAGCGAGGACCCCGACCTGGACGGGGTTGCCGAGGAGGCGGGCGAAGCACGCGAGACTGCAAGAGGAGAGCCCCGCAACTGGAGGCGGCGGCGGCACCAAGGCTATGCGTGGGCAGCCCAAATAAAGGGACCGCTCGGATATGGCCAAACAGCGCAAAGGGGTGTCCGACGGCACGTGGCATGCAGCGAGAGGTCAACAGTAGCAGCAGCATTTTATTCACGTTTGAGATCTATCTTTATAACAGCGCAACGTACAGATCGAGGTATATGTGTGTGTATATAATATAATACAGCGTGAGCGCGCTGTACCTGCAAATGGATTTCCCCCTAATTTGCTGGTGTGATGTTGAGTGTTGATGATTAGCCTTCCTTTTTAACTTACCGAGTTGGACTACAGTGTGTACTATTATCCTGCATGCATGGGTCTCTCTCTAAACGACATCATTGTGCTAGCTAGCTGGCCAGCAGCGGTGCTCTTTGTGGATGTCATGCGCATAATGCTCACGTGCGCGTTGACTCCTAGCTAGCAGCCAGTAAGCACTTTAGTATGGCCAGAGAGAGTTTTAGTACGAATCACTAAGTAGAAAAACGGTTTTAGCTGACGCCCAAAAAAATAGCACAATTAATTTTGGTTATCACACACCTGTACAGAAAAAACGGTTCCAAACCATTCCAAACCGCTTGTAAAAATCGATTTCTACAGGCGGTTTACTTAAGAAACCCGCCTGTAGAAATACTTGATTTCTATAGGCGGTTCCCTAAGACAACTACCTGTAGAAATCGATTTCTACATGCGGTTCCTTAAGGGCCTGTTTGGAACGAAGAAACGTAAAACACAGGAAAGGAAAAAACGCAGGAATATGGTGTAAGTGTTACGAGAAAACAGAGGAACGGAAAAACAAGGTAGGGGTGTTTGGAAACGTAGGAATTATAACACAGGATTGCGAAAACATAACATGTGATTAAAGAGATGAATGCTTGTTTTATTATTCCAATATTTTTCATTAGGACATGATATTTTAATTAACAAATAAATATATGTGTAAAGTTTTTTTTTCAATGAGTAAAGGAAAGATTAGTAGCAATTTAATATAATTAATAGACATGTGATTGTTCCATGGCGGGAGCAACACAGGAATAAACAAGCACACAGACACTATGAGCTATAACGTATGGCAGCATATGCCAGTTTGGAGTAATCTCGCACGGAGGCTAATGACGCTGCATGTCTCGGCTTCCGCGAAGAGGAGAAAACCAGAGCACAAAGTGGATTTTTCTATTCCTGTGAAACCTTGACAGTATTCCATTTTAGAAAGGATGTTTTCCTGTGTTCCAAACAGCATATTTCCATTCCTTTCCTCCGTTTCAGTTTCCTGTAAATTTCCTATGAAAAACCTACGATCCAAACGGCCCCTAAGATAATCGCCACTAGAAATACTGGGACCCTTATTTTTTTGATTTTTATAAACGACCTCGGATGGAAAAACTTTCTACATAAAGTTGTAGATCTCAAAAAGTTATGAAACTTTGTAGTTTACAACCTTTTCATTTGAAATTATCTTGTCATCGAAAAATACGTTCGAATTTGTCAAATTTAAAATTTAAAATTTTGTAAACGACCTTGGATGGAAAAACTTTCCACATGAAAGTTGTAGATATCAAAAAGTCATGAAACTTTGTAGTTTACAACTTTTTCATTTGAATTAGTTTAGTGGCTCAAACAATCAATTTACACTCGGTTTAGTATAGAATGGGGCGAACTAAAACCGAATCTAGACACAAGTGAGTCATGGGTGGAGTGGTAGACGAGGGATCACGCGAGGGTTAGGTTGCATGTTCGAATCCCCGCCGGAGCGCAGTTCGCGATTTTGTGTGAAAAATGCGCGACTTGTGTGACGGGCGGGCGGGTTTACTAGTGGCCTCTCCCCTAGAATTTGTTTTTTTTTCTATTTTAAAACGCAAAGTAGCCCCAGCACGGGTGGTTATGAAAAATGTATGTACAAATGGCTTCACAACCGCCTATATAGGCGTATTTTTTACTAGTGAATGTGTGTGTATATATACACTGCGGGTTAAACTATCTTCAACAACAAATACCTAAAATACAAGATCCATTTTATGTTTAGGTAGCGCTACAATCAATATGTTTAGTACCTATAAGAGGTTTTCATCAACAACAAGACTCAAAAAAGAATCATTCCTGTAAATAGGTCTTCAGAAGAGAGAATACCCAGATTTAGGTTATAACTCTCATGACAACCAAAATGGTCTTGCATATAAGTTATATGTTGGAGTCTATAGGTATTGGGTTGGAGACCCATTTTAAGTCTGGACCTCCCAATGCCTCTCCTGTTGCGCTGTTGGAGATAGTCTTAGGAATCTGATCATGCACGCCATATTTCTTCAGGCGTGTGTCGTTTGTCTAGCAAGCAATGCCACCTCTCTCTCTCTCTCTGCTATGTCATCCCGGTCGATGTAAAGCTTAAAACTTGAGCATATTTGTTTAGGCACCGGAATGACATAACAAGTTTGAGGAAGCTAGACGGTTGATTTATAAGTTTAGAGAACGGGTGGCACAACTCAACAAGATTAGGGACAAAGATAACATAAGTGGCCAAGACACAACAGCTCAAGTTTAGGCTAGGGACCACCCGTACTACACTTTACTCTTTTTTTATAATAATAAGGCAAAATAGCCGTTTTGACCCCTCAACTATCACCAAAGGCTCAAATTAGTCCCTAAACTATTAAAACGACCACTTTGACCCCTCAACTATCACCGAAGGCTCAAATTGACTCATGAACTATCAAAACGACCATTTTAACCCTTGAACTTATGATTTTCGTCTCAATTGCATCCATTATCCCTGATTGATGGATACATGGACAGATAAGCTGTGAAAAGGTCGAAACCACCCCTCATTATTTTCTTTACTTGTTGACCGTTCACGGCGTTTCCAACCCTACTGTTTGTTTTAAAAATACCAAAATCGGATTTAATCTTAGAGAATTCATAAAAAAATGTTCTACCGAAATTTAATGTTCGAAACCGGTTTTGTTTTACCAAAATTTGTTTTACTACAATCATGATATACCTTTTTATTACTCGCTTAGAATATTTAGAGCATATATGATCTCATAAAATTCAAAACTAGGTTAAAGTGAAACAGTGGATGCAAATGGAGGTAAATTCTAGTCTAGCTTAACCAGGTAAACTTCATGTGTTTTGTAAAATCATGTCTCATGTGGATAGCTCTTCATGAAAAGTAACTCCTCAAATTTGCATCCAGGTTATATGTTTTGTACTATATTTGTTTAAGAGATTATTCTCTACTATATACCTTCAACCATCTGTGCTCATTGATTTTTCTAAGATAAAATAATTTTTTTTATGAATTTTCTAACATTAAATCATATTTTGATATTTTTTAAAACAAACGGCGAGGTTGGAAATGTCGTTAGCGGCCAACAAATAAAGAAAATAATGAGGGGTAGTTTCGACTTTTTCACAATCCATCTGTCCACGTGTTCATCGATCAGGGATAATGGATCAAATTGAGACGAAAATCATAAGTTTAAAGCCAAAGTGACCGTTTTAATAGTTTAGGAGCCAATTTGAGCCTTTGGTGATAGTTGAGGGATCAAAGTAGCCGTTTTAATAGTTCAGAGGACAATTTGATCCTTCGGTGATAGTTGAGGGGCCAAAACGGCTATTGTGCCTAACAATAACTAGTACGTACTCTACTTAACTAGTCATACATGTCCGGCCGATTTAATTAACCAACACTCTGTAGAAATAAGAGTTACGACAACATCAAATGAATATCATTCATACGTTATGAAATATATCTTAATAATTTATATTTTTTATGTGATAGATAGCAATACTTTTTCTCTATAAATTTGGTCTAAACTTTGCATGTGATGTGACTTAGCACAAATGGTATATATATTTATCTCTTATAGCCTTAAATATGTATGTTTCAGAACCACTACTACAAACTCGAACATCACTACCGGTCCATCACTGTCGGTTTTGTTTGGACCGGCAGTGATGAACCTTCACTGCCGAATTGGGGCCGAACCGGTTAATTATTGGTGCTAGATATCTGGCTAGAACTGGTTCGTGGCTAGAACCGACTGATGACAATAAGACATGCAGGCAGGCACGTTAATTTGATGAATTAGCTAGCCGTCTGATCGATTGCTCCGGTTAATTATTGGTGCTGGATATCTGGCTGTGAGGGCACCGAGCGCCACCGTTGTTGGGACTGTAGCTGCACGCCGACGGCCCGGCTGATGATTCAGTCGTCGACATCGCCGCCGCCCTCGTCGTCGTCGTTTGATCAGGCTTCATGGCAGCCATCATCGTCGTCGCCGCCTCCACGCGCAAACCCGGCCTCCCAGCGCCGACGGTTGGCACGGCCGACGAAACCACGGCGATGAGCATGAGGACGGCCACCGCCACAGCAATCGCCGTCGTGCCAGCAGACCGCCTCATCCTCAGCACCTTGGCCATGATAGATACCGCCCTGATCTTGACTTGATGACGACGAAGATAATGAGTATTCCCCGGCCGCCCCGCAGGAAATAAATGAGAGTTTATTCCTAGCTAATTAATGAGCTCCAAATTGAATCTCTAAAGTTTTCAAGATGATTATATATTGGAGTGTATGCTACGCTAAGTTGCTAGCTACGGCAGAGAGAGCGCGAGAGGCAGTGGTGCTGTTGCAGTACTCTGACTATCTTCCTGTTGCGGTTTAGGGAGCTATGCTATGCTATGAAATAGAATGCCCCCTTCTCTCTCTCTCTATATATATATATGGTCGTAAAGGGAGCAGGTGCATATAATTAATATATATGATGATCGTCATCACACGTACGAGGCTGGATTAGTAATGCATCGATCAGATGCATGCATGATCAACGAGCGATGTGTGGCTAATAAACTAATGGCCAGCAGTCAGCTGTCAGCAGAGACAGAGAGCCCCATATATATAGAGAGAGAGAGAGACAGGTAGAAATGGTCAGAGTTCCGTACGCGGAGATTAGCTAGCTAGGAAGCGGAAAAGGTAGCTAGAGAGGACCGAAGAAAAACTAAACTCTCCATTCCACGGGCGACTTTGCGGCAAACTACTCACTCAGACTCAGAGGCGGGCAGCCGGGCTTTTTTCTTTTTAATAAAGCTCGCTCGCTCGATCGACAAAACGTTCGCTCCCTCGTGTCTCTGTCACCCGGTTTACAGCTTTGCTTCTGCTCCCCAACGTCCTAGCAGGAGACCGCGCGACTTTGGCCAACCTGCGATCACCTATTGAAAATTTGAAACGCACGGTTCAATGGAATCACACATACAAGTAACTTCAATTCTCTTATCTTTTCTTTTCATCGATCTCAAAAAGACCAGAGCGACCGAAAGATATGAAATCACACAAGGAAATTCAATCCTCTGTGTTTTCTTTTTCTCTCAAAAGGACCAGAGTGACCGAAAGATAAATATGAAATCATGCACACAGGGAAATTCAGTTCTCTATATTGTCTTTTTCTCTCAAAAGGACCAGAGTGACCGAAAGATCGAGTTCAACAATTAAGGGAGGAAAGCATGCGAGAGTTATTAAAACGAGAATGGTGAGGATAAACAAACGCCTACACGCACATGTATATAATTATCGCTAGTAAGGACAAGGATATGTTTGGATCAAATGGAGCTAGTTATTATCTTAGCTGAGGCTAAAAAATCCATCTAAATTAGCTAGGGTTAACCAAAGCTAGTCGGATACCAACTAGACATAAGTTTGGATCAACTAGATGGACATAAGTTTTGGCATGTGGTTCATTTAAAATTAATGATGGATCACAGACAAGATTTTGGGAAGATACATGGGTAGGTAACCGCCCATTCAAAGACCTTTATCCAACCCTGTATAATATTACAAATCATCTGCATGATACAGTGGTCAATATTATGAGATCAACACCTCCGAACATTTATTTTCGGAGAGCTTTAGTAGGGGATAAACTTGATGAATGGGAAGAGCTACTAGCCAAGATCACTCATATCAATTTAAATGATGAGAGCAATTTGTTTATTTGGATGTTGCATAAAAATAGACAATTTATGGTTCACTCTATGTATCTTCACATGATAAATCATAATACACCCTTCTCTCATAAATTGATTTGGAAGTTAAAAATTTCTCTAAAAATCAAGATTTTCCTTTGGTATCTCTAGAAGGGGGTAGTTTTAACAAAGGATAATCTTGTTAGGTGGAATTGGAAAGGCAGTCAAAAGTGGAGTTTCTGTGATTGTAATGAAACCATCAAACATATTTTCTTTGATTGTCATCATGCCAAGACAATATGGAGGATTGTCTATGTAGCTACTGGGTTAACCCCTCCCAGCTATGTATCCCACATGTTAGGGAGTTGGCTATCAAATTTTAGATTAAAACATAAGAACTATATTCTGGTTGGGGTAGTCGCAATGATCTAATCTTTCAAAATTGCAAATATACATCTTTTATGAAGGCTATTTTCAGGCGAACATACTGGTTGCGGTTTTGGGCACTGCTGCAACGTGATGATGAAACAAAGGAGTCTCTCCAGTTAGCGAGCAGAAAATTGGAGACCGCTTGCCTCACATGGATGGAAATTTAATAATAGACTATGTCATGCATAATTTTTGCATTTCTTTGTTTCCCTGACTCATCAGCAAAATATCGTTGAATCTATGTAATAATGTATTGTGTGCGGTAACGTAGAAGCGGGAAGTCTCTTCCATTATCTAAAAAAAGATGGACATAAGTTTGTTCATATAAGTAAATATACGTAGTATAATTTTATCTAGGATTCTCACATCAACATGCGGGGTATTCTTCTAGTTAAGTTTATTGTACATCCCTCTCTGCTAATTGTTGAAACTATTGCTTGATGCTCTCTCTTAGTTGTGCTATAGTCGACCATATGCCTCTGTTTTGCAATTAGTAATTCTAATATGTAGGCTCCATATTTAGATGCCATGAACTAATAATTCGCTGCTGAAATTAGCTCATGGATTCAAACATCTTAACTAACTGTCCAACTTAGTAGTTTAAATGAACTATTCAGCTAATGAAAAAATTTAGCAAGCTTATACTCCTTCCATACCAAATTACAAGACATTACAAGTTTCTTGGAGAGCCAAAACATTTCAAGTTTGACCAAAATTATAAAAAAAATTATAAAGATTTATGACATCAAATAGGTATAACTACTAAGTTTTGACCCTTATGCCACATTTTTTTTGTTGCAACGACAGGATAATTAATGAAAACCCTAATGATACTTATTAACCTAATGATACTTATTAAGTATGCTAAATGTTATTATTTTGTTATATAAAAATGGTCAAACTTGAGATGTTTTGACTCTCTAAGAAAATTAAAATGTATTATAATTTAAGATGGAGAAAGTACAAACTAAGTACTATAAAGTAGAAGGATCCAAAAGAAGCTCAACTAAAGTCAGCTAATTGTCCTACCGGCAAAAGGCTATTAGCCGGCTGCGTTAGCTATCAGCTAACAATTACTCGCTAACAGGCTCTTAAGTACTATTTATTGTCAGAATTGCCTAACTTTCTGCTTTGTCGATTGCAGTACGTACTAATCCAGATTAGTACGTATTCGGTCCCCCATGTCAGTTGCGCTTTATTTGTTGCGAAGAAACTCGTGTTGTGTCTGGTTTTTTATATTATTATTAAGTCCAGGACACAATTCGTATGCACGTTGAATACTTTAGCTCTCTGATGCGTTAGCGACACCTGTATCATTGTGTGTTTTTTGAATCTTTATTAGTTACCTGCTTTATAGACCACAACTATCCAATAGGTAATGTAGCCATCTCCGTTGGTCGCAAAACGCTTCAACTAGTGGCAGACCGACACATGTTTGACCTTTCAGTGCAAACATGTCTTCCACAGATACTATACATCTCATGATCCGACTAGAATATTCATAATGTTGTTTCTATCTGTTTCAAAACCGTGGAACATTGGGTCACCTTCATCTTTCAAGTTTGTCCATAAGTTGCCTAAATGTGTTGCTCCAAAGACAAACATGCCGACAGTAGCAAAGCTCGGAGTTTAAGGACGCACTGACGGCGCTCACATACCACAGAACAATGACCGAGCAACGAGCACATAACAGTCTCATGGATGTGACTAACATAATGATTTTTAGCGTACAGGCGTACACAGTAGCAGGAGGGCGTCCAGCTCCACACTGTCATTATTCGGCAACTTAATCCTTACCAACACACAAGGAAAAAAAGACACCGTCAGGACAATCCTCCAAGAAAAGAGGACAGGTCCCTGGTTTGCTGCTACTTGAATACTAATAACCATAGCTGGAAGGGTAGGTCGGGCCACCGTAGCTCCCACCATTGTACTGCGGAGTAGGCCCGGAAGCCGCCGAAGAACCATAAGAAGGAGTTGCTCCATATGGTGGTGGGTAAGACCCGTAGCTCGGATCAGCTGGTGGAGCGGGAGGGTTAGAAGCTGGAGCCGGGCCTGGGGGAGCAGCCTCTGCCATGAAATTCTGCAAGTAAAAGGTCAAATTAGCTCATAGCAAGGGGGGCATCGAAAGGAGAAATATATTTTCGCTAAAAGACATGGTGCAACATAGCATCACCTGAGCAAATTCTAAAACTAAAGAGCACAATCTGAATTACCCGACAATTTCTGACATGTGCAACGCACGGCAGCAAAGGTACCTGGATCAGTTGCTGAGCAGTTTGAACTTGGGCTGCAGTCCCAATTATCTCCAGAGTCATCTCTCCAGGTGCACCTCTGCTTTCTTGAATAGTTACTGTTGCGCCACTGTGTCTACGGATATAACTGATACTAGCACCAGCTGCCCCAATCACAGCATCAGCATAGGCAAGGGGAATGTGCATGTTATGACTCACCTTTCAAAAATACATAAAAATCAGTACCTGCTTGGCACACCAACCAAATGAAAGCACAAACCATCTTGAGATTAAGTGCAATAGAACTTACCTGAGAACCTGCATGAGAGGGTGGTTGATTGCCTGCAGCAGAAGCACCACTTGGTGGGGCCTCCCGACCATATGCAGAAATACCATAGTGCGGCTGCTTTTCCATTCGTGGGGCATCAGGAGGAGGATAATAACTGTCTTGCGGCCTTGGAGGCATGAACTGTGGATTTCCACCAAAGCCAGGACCACCTGGAGGAATGTTCGGAGGAGGGCCCCAGGTTTGAGGAGGGCCCCAATGCTGGGGAGGATGCACTGGTTGCTCCATCGGCATACCATGCATTTTCATCTGCAGACATTAAAATTTACATTGTCACACACTGCATGCAAAACACTATTACTGACACAAATACAAGATGCCAAATAAACAAAAAAACTTACATGTGTTTCAAACAATGGAAGAACACTGCGGTCAACAAGAAATTTTCTTAAGTGACTCGCTATTAATTCCACTGCTTTGTGGACACCAAGAGGCTCGCCTTGTATCTCCACAACTCTGTCATCATTTAGTGCAACAGGAGGCACATTCTCTGAAGAAAAGTATAAAACCCTGAATTAGAAGTTTGCACCCATGGAGGATAACATGCAGGTACAGATATACAAACAAATGATTAACAGTTTTGCTATATCATGCCCAAGTGAAATTTTTGCTCCCTACACCCAAATTTATGAGCAAGAGTTCCACACCGAGATTAAAGGTGGTGTAAGAATAGGGTGAAAGATATATTCCCTACACCCAAACTTTTAGTTACACCAATTCTACCTTAGATTACACCAAAATAATCACCATACTCTAGTGCGAGTGTTAATCTCGCACAAGTTGACAGCAACTAAAATGGGGGTATGGGAGAGAAGATTTTCACCCGAATCTATAGTTAAACAAATCTGCCTAGAAATTACACCAAAATAATCAGCATAACTCTAGCACAAGTTGAGTGTAAATCAAGCATAAGTTGACAGTAACTAAAATTGGGGCGTGGAAGAGAAGATTCTCACCCGAATCTTAGTTTTATTCCTTCCATGCATACTATTTGGGAAGAAGAAAGGGAGAGAAAAGGAAAGCAAAAACTTCAGGTGCCGGAGAGGATTTTCACCCGGGCAGAGAGTAGAAAGAACCATGGCTAAAGAAGTAAAGATAAATGCTATGATAATCAGCACAGTGAAGAAAGGAAGAAGGGAAAAGTTTAATTATATTGTAGAGTGTGTGTAGTTATATTTTCTGCAATACAAATCAGCAAATATTTTTTTTAAAAAAAAATAACCTGTATGTGTAGCATTGTTCTCTAAAAAAATAACCAGTAGATCAATGAACTTTTAGGTCCTTTACAACAACACACATGTCAAAGCATCACCAACAAACTCTTTTTTCTCATCTCCACAACTAAAAAATACGGAAGTCTGACTCTACCAGGTGGACGACGTGCGTCGCTCCGCTTCGCTCTGCCCGGCAGGACGACGCGACGCGCGATCCCCCGGCCTCTTTCGTTGTTATCGTCCAACCGGCGGACGAAAACAACCATCCGATCACCTCCGCCCGGCAACCACCACCCCTGCTCACCACGTCCACCCCGCACACCTTCCTCCCCCACCCCCACCCCCCGCATCTCTTCTCTGCCTGGCAGAGCTGCCGCCGCCCAACCGCCGCCCCCCCATCTCTGCCTGGCGGAGCCGCCGTCGCCCCCGCCCCCGTCTCCACCCTTTCCCGGCACCTGGACACCGTTGTCCCTCGCCCCCATCTCTGCCCGGACCCGGCACCTGGCCGCCGCCGCCGCCCGAAGACCCGGCACGCCCAACTGCCCCGGCATCCGGCCTGCCCCGACACCTAGCCACCACCGCTCGAAGACCCCACCGCCGCTCGAAGACCCCAGCACGCCCACGCCCGCCCTGTGCCAACGCTCCCCCTCATTCGCCGCCCCGAAATAGCGCGTCGACAACGCCCCCTCGGGCCAACGACGGAACCCTAGGGGGGCGCTTAGCATCGGGCCTCCGCCTGCTCGGTGGGAGCTTCAGGGGCGGCCGGCGAGGAGCGGCCGCATCCCGTCGAGCAGCAGCAGCAGCAAGAGGAGGCGGAGGAGGCCTAGCACGTCGGCCAGGTCACCCTTGCGAACTGCAACTGCTCCGAGCCTCCGAGGGCAGGTCCTTCATCCGTCCATTCGTGATACAACCTTAATACACTCTTCTCTCCCTTCCATCTCGATCTTGTTTCAAGGATTTGGGGTTTGAAGGAAAGCCAAAGGATCGAGATTCCGGGCATGATCGAGATTCCGGGCATAGCCTATATTGTTTACAATTTGTCCATCAGACCTTTCTAGATCAATAAACAAGACATTGCATTGTCTTTTTGTCCAATATTGTTGCACCTTCATCAGTGATGCCAGGCTATAATTAATTTCAGTTTACATAACGAACTTCATTTCTCACAAATTGGTAGATTTGTGTCACAAGCCGTATCATGTTGTGATCTTAATTCCTAGCCTGGCATTACTGCATTTGTAATATCTTGGACAAAGCATTGGCCGTTGGGCAGTGACAGTATTACTTGCAGAAAGAGAAGGCCAAGTATTAATAAGCTGGGCTATGGAAATTTCAGTCCATCTAATCATGCGGCCATATGAATTGTGAATCTTTTTGTATCGATTTTATATGTAGTGTGCACTGCTTGTTCGGGTCATGTTTTTTGACCTGACGCTCAGATCTGAACTTGGTATTTCAGGTTTTGATTTTTTTTTTTTTTGGAGAAGATTCAGGATTGGATCTACCTACATACATTGATGCTCTGATTATTGTTCTTAAGGTGCACAAGCTCAGCAGGCTGAGTGGCTAGGGGTTTCACATATCATGGTAACAGTATGCCCTCTTTGTTTCTATGATGTGAAAGGAAAAACACTCACATCGTCCTCATTCTTGTAGCCTTTGCAAAGTATAAAGATAGTTTCAGATGCACTTCCAAAGATTGTTCTTTATGTGCTCATAAACTATCGTGAGGTTTATTTGTAACCTTCATAGTTTGGATCCATCTTTATTTTAGGGGAACAAGAGTGCTGGAATATTGGTGTCTTTCGAATGTTGAAAGAGACACTGAGTTGCTACCATTTATTCATCACAAAGCTATACAAACTTGCCCATTTACATCCACATTATTTGGCACTATGCCAATGGTTATTGTTGTAAATCAAGATTTGTTGCATGATGTGTTTTCAGAGAGCTCATGTGTATTCCCACTTTGAAAAATCCAAAGCATCTAATTTCTATTGTTACTTTCAGGAAAGAGAGCTGACCGTGCAAGCTTGATAAACTGAGAGCATCTAATTTTCCACCTGATTATTTTCTTTCCAACTCAGAAAACAAAGAATAAATTCTGAAGACCTGAATGTTTTTTTGTGTGTTGAATGATGAATCCCATTTGATCCAACCAATTTTGGTGATATCCACCTGTTTTAATCACTTACGTATATCAAAATATCAAATCATTATTGAAGGATTAATTTTCTGTTTCAGCTGAAACATGCAGACTTATTTTCTGGAAAACCCTGAAGAACTGCTCATTCTTATAGTGTTTAAATGAAACATGTGAATCTAGATTTAAATGCATGTAATTTAATTCATCCTTAATTGCTATTGTCTCCAGAAAATTTCAAAAATAAAACTAACTGAAATTTTCTGTTCAGCTTCTACGAATATTTTCTCAAGGTCTGGATCCAGGGGAATAAAACAGAGCATGTAAAACACTACAGGTTTGGGACTATTGTCAGCCTGGTTCCACAATGTAGTAGCCATTGCAATTTATTCAATTCAATGTGGATAACAATTCCATTCACGTTTTTCAATTCAGACAAATGTGGGAGACATCAATGGAAGGCCTATTAAGTTTAACCAAGAAAACTACACCATCTAATTACTCCTACATTTGTGAAAAGAATGGTGGCTCATTGTCGGACAAGGTAATGTATCCCCATTCAGTTGATTGTTCATTGTTGTTGGCAGGCTGCTTGCTAAAGCTTATCCCCCATTCTTCTCTAAGGTTCTGACAAAGTTCTGACTGTGACTAATACAGATGGATGAACAAGCTTGCTTTATGGTATGACTTTTTTCCCTTTCCATTCATGTCATATCTTGCTAGGGCCTGCTATAATTTCTACCAATCCACTCCCACGAAGTTGGCTGGAGAAAATTATTTTTTCCATACTGGACAGGTAGTATGGCAACCCTTTCTTTTCCTCTTTCAATAATAAAAATATTGTACAAACCATCAATTCTGAATGTTATTTTCCTGCTGACCATAGGACACATCGTGGAACATCTTGAGACCGGAGACTGTTGAATCACTTATGTACCTATGGCGCTTGACGGGGAATAGAACATAGCAAGAATGGTGGTGGGACATATTCCAGGCATTTGAGAAGAACTCCCGTATAAAATTTGGATACGTGGGACTGATTCCAGCCGCAGCACGCGTGGCACCTGCGCGGCTCCAGGTTCCTTATCCCAGCGCAGCAGGTCCTGCAGGAGTTCTGCAGCCTCCCCGTGGACACCGTCGCTGCCGCCGCCGCCTCCAGCAAGCACGCCAAGGCCGCCCGCCGCAAAGCCATCCTCGCACCAGCAGCAGCAAGAAGACGACGGTGGCAAGGGGTCGTCATCGTCGGCCTCCTGGGCGCCATCGCTGCAGATCCGGGCCATGGACGCGCCGGAGCTCGGCCGCCGCGCGCGTGGGAACTCTGCACCGGCCACCGCGGTAGCACGCGGGCGAGCTCTGCCCCGGCCGCTGCGTGCGCGGGGGCGAGCTCGGCCCCGTACGGCTGCCGTGGGCGCGCGCGGGGAGCTCCGCCACGGAATGACAGCTATGACAGTTTGAACTTTTCGATGGCTTGTAGGAAATTACAATATTTTATTAATGGCATATATGGAAAAGTCTCTATATTACTCATATGTACTTAAGATGTTGTCCCGTCGCAACGCACGGGCACTCACCTAGTTATTCTTGATTTACAAGAAACTATAACATCATTTACCATGGTAAATCAGTTAGACAAACTAGATTCCACAGTTCACAACTAAGGGTGTGTTCAGTTTGAGGAATCATTCCATCCCAGATGAGGTGGTCCATCATGAATCCACTCCTCAATTTTGGTGGAATGACTTCAATCCTCATACCATTACTAATTGTTAACTTGTGAGGAATGAGGTGATGATGCATCAATCTATTCCATTCCACAAACCAAACAAAGAAGTGAGGAATAAGTAGATGATGGACTAACTCATTCCTCACAGCAAACACACAATAAATGTCCAGCTCAGGAGAGTATTTTCTTTAATGCTGAACAGATTGGTGCTTGGCATGGATCCATAGACATCTAATATTCACATTGAAGGACCAAATAAGACACATTTATTTGTGGATAGCAAAGATAAGTAGTATCACAATTTCCTAATGGTCAATAACCAAGCTGCAGGCCACAACACACAGCTAAGGATGCAACTCATGCAACATATCAAAGAGGGATAAATACATAGCATGGAAGAAACATGGCAAAACTTACCAACAATACGGACAACAGACTTTGAAGAATCTTGTATTGATTTAATAGTTGCTCCCTGCTTGCCAATAAGGCTGCCAGCTTGCGAAGATGGCACTAGAAGTCGTGTTGGTCCTATATTACCAGCACTTCGTTGAGGTTGACCAGATTCACCATCTGAACTATCAGTAATTCTTTTATGAACTCTAAGTAAGCCATCCATAGCTGGAGAGAGAGGTGCATCTGGTTCATCCTTTGCTGAAATCATTACCTTCAAATGTGAAAGTGACAAATTCATCAAATGAATAATAGTTAAAAGGAGCTGACAGCACAAAACATTAGTATTGCTTAATGATTAGACATAGATGACCTCAATGAACAGCATAAGGTATGATGGCACTAGCATTTACAAATATGTGTCTGGAACAAGTATAATGAATGGTCAGTACCATAAGTAAGTTTGATTAGGTTAACTTAATAATTTCTAATAGCCGAAACTTTCTGATTTGGGTTACTTGTAATCAAGATATTCTATATACACCCTACTAGCAAAGTTAAAAGATGCATCCCTTCACAAAAGAAATAAACTATGGTTTTACGACAGTATGGTTTAATAATGGCATATACATTTTCTACCAGAACCGCATAAGTTAGTAATTCCAAAATATAGTCATATGAACATTATACTTAAGCTTACAATAGTAATTGTTGCTCAAGCACACGACAACAGATGCATCTGATGCTGAAATGCCAGTACAAATGAGAGCTTCCAAAGTTCAGTAGGGCATTCTATCCTATGATCCTACACATTTAATCTACAGTGGTGAAGCATTCAAGTATGACCAAGCAGAAGAGTTGTTTTTTCTTTTGTTAATCACCTAGTAACCTTCTTTATCAAACGCAACGGCCTTCACCATTAGTTATTGTTTCATCTTCTATTAAATGCATCGACCTTTTTTCGTTTGGAATTCACCAATGTCCAATGATGAAAGAATAGGTACATTTTTCTCTTTTATTTATTTACTCAATTACCGATCATGTAAATAACATGATTTTTATTAATTTTCATAAGCAAACACTTGATCTTCCAAAACACGATTTAACAAAGAGTTCCATAGTCATACTTCTCCAACTGTATGTATTTGTATACTTTGTGAGGAAAATTCAACACCTATGTCATCATGCGAGTGAATTTTGAAAATATGTAGTGCATGCAGTATATTCATTTGCATGTAGACAACTTGGTACATTTCGTATCCTTTTATCTCTCGCCTTTAGTTATTTCCTTTAGTAAAAAATAAAAAAGGTCATGAAATTAACAGATAGTTTATGGAACAGCTTGGAAGAGATCTCCATCCAAAAATCAAATTCAATACTATGTCATCATGCAGATGAATTTTAAGATATTCATTTGCATGTAGACAACTTGGTACATTTTTTTTTATCATTTTACCTTTGTCCTTTAGTTAAAAATAAAAAAGGTCGTGAAATTACCAGATAGTTTAAGGAGCATCTTGAAAGAGATCTTCATCCAATAATCAAATGACCTATTCATATTTGCAGCACAGGAGCACAAAACTGGACTTTCAGAACCATGTCAGATCAACCATTTTGGAAAGGTTGTTTGGTTTGGGGCCTTAGACTGCAGTCACAACCTGCAAACATTAATCTGTGTTATTATTATCAAAGCTTCCCAATTTTGGCCTTTGGTGGACAGTCACTTTTTTAAGTCAGTTTTAGAGCTACTCTTTAGCGAGGAGATTGGAGAACTTCATTGTTCAACTTTCTCAGTGTTGTCAGGATATTAACTATGCTTCTTTGTTCTTACACTGAGTTGTGGCACAGTTATTAAGTTGAAGTTGTGAAGAAAGGATGATCCCAACTAGGAGCCGTATAGAAAAAATGACATATTCCTTGCACAAAGATGTTGATTCCTTCATTATTGTATTATATACAACTTATAATGTGCATTTGATACAAGATTCAAAACCCTCACTAGCTAAGGAAAATATCAATGTTTTCTAGTCATCCAGTCGAACCTAGTCGCCATGGGACCGATCAGACGACTAATCGTGATTAGTCGTCGACTAGGCCGATTAGTCGAGCCTAGTTGACCGTGCTGGTCGTCCAAGTCGTCCTATATATCAGGACATATACCTACTATATATATATATATATATATATATATATATATATATATATATATATATATATATATATATACCTATATATACATCTGCAGAAGCACAACTTCTTAGGATGAATGATGGAGAACCAGAGAATAGCAGAGGGACATCACAGCAAGCACCAAGTAACTTAGCAGAGATCCAGAGAGGCTGCAGAATGAGGAAAGGGGAGGAGGGGAGAAGATGGAGAGGGGAAGTCACATACCGTCATCAGAGTAGCTCATCACGAAGACCCGTGTGCAGCCGGCTAAGGAGAAGGGCCGGCGGGGAGGAGAGCAGCCGACAGGGGAGAAGGGCCGGCGGGGAGAAAGAGCAGCTGGGTGTGGAAGAGAGCAGTTTCTCTTTGCTGGAGAGTGGAGGCGCCCGTGGCTGGAGAAGGTGAGCCACCGATGGTTGGAGAAACAGCGCGGGAAAGAGAATGCAGGTGGCGGCTGCTGTGCGGGAAGAGAAAATGGAACTGGGAAGCAAATAGGATATAACGGGTAACCCTAGCAGGCCAAAGAAACAGTGAGTCTAATGGGCCAGCAAGTCAGATGCCAGCCCAACATAAAAATGAAGTCACCAACTAGTCGTCCATGCCCTTATCGTCCGATTAGTCGTGATTAGTCGACGACTAATCGGACGACTAGGTTTCTAGTCGCCCTGATCGAATCGGTGACCCTAATCGGACGTGTTGGACCGATAAGGACGACTAATCGTGACTAATCGCGATTAGTCGGACGACTAGAAAACATTGGAAAATATTACTAGTTTCAGGACCCATTGCAAACCCTCAACTAAGATAAAACAAAATGTTCCTAAATTTTAGGAAAACTGAAACAAAGCTGTTTCAAGATTCAGTAACTAAAGTTCAGCTATTCGAGAAACAGTTCATTATCTGTTTCCCCTGATATAATGATGTTTTATGTTGAAACGAGCAACATCATAGACCAACTCCAGTGCTCATATGTGGAGTGGAGTGAGTAGGAGGTAGAGTATCTAGATCTACATAAGACGTTACAAGCAGATCAGCTACTACCAAAAACGCGTCATGGAATAAAACAAAGTGGACTTCATGGGTGGACCTGCACACCAAGTGGCACGTAGGCTAGTTTGAACCAATGAGACTACTAACTTGTCAAATACAAATACAAATTCCATAAAGGCACTTACTGCTCTTTCTGGTACACCAGGCGGGCCATCAAGTATTTTGATGCGTGCTTTAGTCTCCTCGCACATCTTCTTGATAAACTCCCCTTTGCGGCCAATGATAGCTCCAACCTTCTGAGCTGGAACCAGTATACGGAAAACAGTCTCTCCTGGCCATCCAGGCCATTTGTTGTCGTCATCATTGTTGACCTGTGAGTTGTCCTGTTGGGCCATGTCCCCACTGAATGCATTCTCCAGCTCTTCCTGGTAAGAATTTGCTGGGTCCTCATTGTACTGATTCCCAGTTTCCTCACTGTAAAAGTTTGCCTGCTCTTCCTCATACGGATTCGCAGACCCTTCATCATATTGGGCACCAGGTTGCTCGTTGTACTGGTCACCTAGCTCTTCACTGTACTGCTCCGCGACATCATCATATAGGTTTGGTTGTTCTCCATCGTAAGGAATTTGAGGCTTGTCATGTCCCACAAAGTTCTCCACCTGTCTATCCATAAGTTCTAGCCACAGACATGAAAAATATGTTAGAAGTCACAGGACACTTAAGTAGGCATTGGTTTCCGACAGATGCACACATAGAAAACAGCATAAATAAACCTTTGACCCACTGAACAGCATATAAGACTATGAGAGGGATGGCACTCTTGGTATGTCACTTAGCTTATCCAATCGAGTTCATCTCTTCACTCGGACAACTTCACCGGCACCGTTTTTCTAAGACTAGCAAGCATAAACTCCGGAATCTGCACCGACTAGGGATGCATATACAATCATTTCAATAAACTCCACAGATATCTAAATAGGTGCGCCCCCCAAAAGGCCGAAATCAAGGCAGAGCGACTAATCACAAATCGCCGCGCGTCGAACGCTACCTAAAGGAGGGAGGACACGCCGTCGCAGCAAAACTTGCTGACTGATCCCTTGGCTCAAATCGCACCCGCGCCCCCAGAATCGTGACACCCGGCGCTCGGAATCCGCCTAATCGGCGCAAGGACACGCGACCCCAGACCACGAGGGAGTAAGTGAAGGGAGGAGACTAGGGAAGAGTGGTACCTGAGGAGGGGAGGGCACGGCCCCGGCGAGGAACTGCCACCGGAGGAAGAGGCGGGCAGGGGATCTGGGCGGCTGATTCGGGTGCGAAGAGTGGAGCGCTCTGCGCTCGTGGAGACCGGACTCGGAGAGGTAAAGTGGACTGGACTACGGGCTACGGCAAGAAAATTCTGTGGAGCCGGTATCCATCACTCCAGCAACGTTTCGTGAGGGCAGCCCACATTCTCACGCAGCATGGCCCACCGATCCCTGAGTGCGCTCGCAGCCCACGTCCAAGGTAACAAGTACGGAGTAGTACTACTCCCTCTATCCCAAATGGTAAGTTATTCCAAGAATATTAGAGAGTCAAAGCATCTTAAGTTTGACTAAGAATTATAGACAAAACTATAAAGATTTTTAACATCAAATAGGTATACTATAAAAATATAATTGATAACGAATCTAATGATACTTATTTGATATCATAAATATTATTATATTGTTATATAAATTTGGTCAAACTTGAGAAACTTTGACTCTCCAAAATTCTTGGAATGACTTACAATTTGGAATGGAGGGAGTAATATGTACGATGCGTTTTTGTCTTTTGTCTCTTTTATTTATTCCTTTTTTATTTTTCTCAAAAAAAATTATTCCTTTTTTATTTTCTTCTATTTATTTTTTTCTTTCCTTTATTTTTATTTTTATTCTTCGGTGGTTTTTAATTATTTTTTATTTCCTTTTTCTATTTTCAATTTTATTATATTTTTTTCTTTTCAATCTTCTTTTCATTCAATTATTTCCCTTTTTCATGTATTTTTTTATGTCTGTGAGTAGAATTGTGACGTTCTAGATGTAATTGATGTTCTAGTTAAATTTTGTGATGTTCGATAGCATTTTTTTTAGAGTGAAATGCGTTGTGGGTCTTTAAACTTTTGTCCACTTCTCACCGAGGTCCATGAACTTTTCTTCACTTCTCATCTAGGTCCATGAACTTTTTTCTCTCATCTGGGTCCATAAACTTTTACCTACTTCTCCGCTAGGTCCACAACAAGCCACATAGGACTTTGTTGCCTGCTTGGCCTCATGTGGTGCCACATGGTCTTTTTTTATTTTAAAAACTAGTGGAAACTTTAAAAATATATATATAATCACAAACAAATGTAAAAGGAAAATTCTAGTTTTGTTAGATTCCACGTGGATAGATCTATGCAATAGATATATAATATAATATGTTTTCTTTTTTTGTTGTTGTAGCTATAAATTTATATAGACCTATGTATTTCTATGTTGAATTCAAAACTATAGCTCCTGTGCTACAATTATGGTGAGAGTTTTATGGTAGACTAATTATTGTATGCTTGAGCAGTGGTAAAAAAAATTTAGCTTCAGCGGAGCATGTATGATTGAGTTATTGATTTACCTAGGTTTTATGTTTGTTTAATATTGAATAAATAGTTAGTCTACTAAACATTTAATTCGAAGCTAAAATTTTTATGGATGATAATAAAACACCATTACTATAAAAATATTACATGCCTACATAGATCAATTCATGTGGAGTCTAACAAAAGTAGACTTATTTTTACGTTTTAATGATTTTATGCAATTTTTAAAAGTTTCAACCACTTTTTGAAATTAAAAAAAAGTGCATGTGATGTCATATCAACAGTCACATAGACAACAAAGTCTTATATGGTCAGTTGTGGACCTAAGTAAGAAGTGGAGAAAAATTTATGGACCTAGATGAGGGTAAAAAAAGTTTATAGACCTAGATGAGGAGTGGGGAAAAGTTCATGAACCTAGATGAGCGAAAAAAAAGTTCATGAACCTAGGTGAGAAGTGGACAAAAGTTTAAGGACCCACAACGCATTTCACTCTTTTTTTATTTGACTCTAGTTAATTACTCACTCCGTCCCTAAATAATTATCTATGTTGGTGTCCATGCCACAAGTTTAATTCGATTTGTAGAAAATACGTGTAACATTTGTGTCTCCAAATAAATTTATAAAAAAATAAATTTAAAGATGTTTTCAATGATACTAATTATATATCATGATTGTTTATATTTTTTTAATATATATTTAATCAAATATATTTTTTGGGAAGCGTAAATGATAGATATTTAAAGAGGGAGGAAGTACTTCACTAATTTTACATTTTCATGATACGTAGTATAGATATGATGTTCTATATTTAGTCAAGCCAAATAGATGATACACTACTAGTCAGCAGCTCTAGACGCCAAATAAACATGGGTGTTCCCAGGTGGTAAAGTGATAATGCATGCATGCCAAAAGCACAGTCCACATAATATATTATATATTGTAATAATCATCACTCAATGAGTCGTGCATAACGCAGAGACTAGACAAAGGACATGCATGGCAAAGACAAGGTTGCCACCAGAGGTTTATTTGAGGAAATTTCCAGCCCAACTGACAATTTTAAGTTTACTTCCAACAACACTCTACTTATCAGTAGATATAATTTCTTTGCCGTCCTAGCGTGAAACAGGGAAAGATGTGTACAAAGGCGGCATGGATTTCTCAAAGTAAGATTTCTGGGCCCATCCGTCGCTCCTCTGCTAGCTCCTTGAGCCTTTGAGTCACCTTCTCAGCAACTTTTACATACGCTTGCGCAGATGTAGAGTTCGGTGATGATACAACGATAGGCTTCCCTTCGTCTGAACCTGTTCTGATGCTGATTTCAAGAGGTACCTATTGAAGAAAAACAACCGCTGATATATGTAAAACATATATAAAACTGATAGGCCAAATATCCATCTGCAGTAAAACCAAATTTAGGGATATGTTCATTCCTAACATAATGTTCTCTAAATCTAAAATTCATGATATCTAAAAGTTGAAGTATAACAGTCTAATCTTCGAAAAATATTCATCCTCAGATATAAAAGAGACGAGCATAATCATCACAACTTAAGAATTGGTGCCAATTGAAATTAATTATGACAAGATTCACTCACATCACCAAGTAATTTCATGTCCATTTCCTCTGCAGTTCTCTGTGCTCCACCTTCTCCGAAGATGTAAGATTTCTCACCACATTTTGGGCACTTAAAGCAACTCATATTCTCTACCAATCCCAGAATCTATGAAACCAAAATACCCAGCTGTGATGTTAAAACTAGATATACTGGAACATGGGAAAGGCATCATGAAGAATTTTTAATAGTAAAATGAAAAGTTCATATTCTTAAGGTGGATAAGTGATACCCATATTTTCAGGGTTGACATACAATAGATTACAAAACAGTAACTGACAAAGTTCAGAAAAAAAAACAAAATTAAGAGAATAAACTGAAGAATTGTAACTTGAAATAGAAATTTAAATTGCGATACAGAGAAACGGTTATGGAAAGAAAAAGATAGTGAGTTAAACAGACTGTACAGGAACTTGAACTTTGCGGAACATGTTGGCTCCTCTTCTAGCATCAATAAGAGCAATATCTTGAGGAGTTGAAACAATTAAGGCACCTGCAAAAACAATATGTAGAAACACAATTCAAAATCTGTATCCAATCAAAATTCGCAGCTTCACAGGAAGATGTATAAATACCAGATAACCGAAGCCTTTGGGACATCGATAGTTGAGCATCACCAGTGCCTGGCGGCATATCAACAACAAGAATATCAAGGTCCCCCCAAGCGACTCCCCTTGTCATCTTCTCAAGAGCACTCATTACCTGATACCAAGAGAAAAGTAGTATTACCAACATAGAACTTGACAAAAGAACGCAAATTGTAAATATAAAGCAGCAACATTGTATCCATGCAAAGGATCAATAATAGCAACTAATTTGAATATAGCAAAATCCAATTAACCATCATTACATATTTCAACCAACTGCAACAAAAGGTTGTTTCTTTGATCAGTGATTCAAAGTAATTTCATATTATCCACTTCACCATCTATAAAGTTTTTTTTTCTCGATCACGCAAAAGATTTGCGCGTTTTTGTATTAAGATAGAGGAAAGTTCATTACAACACGCCATGATGGCGCCCTAAAGGGTCAACATGGATTTACATGAAAGCTCAGACCCTCTAGTATACTGCAAGCACAGATGTTACATTTGAAAAAAAATCAACCTAAGCTTGCATCATCTGCATGGAGTGAAAATATAAAATAAAAGTGTTCACATACACCAGCCCTTCTAGATCCTAACCCTAGATCAGTTTTTGTTGCATTAAAGATGCAAGAACAGAAAGTAACCAAAGCTGCAACAGTTTATGTTTTTACACGTTAAACATGCAATAGAAAACAAAATGCTTGACATGATAAATGCCCAAGAGATTTAGATACTTCAAATGAGAAGTTAACATAAGGACATGCAAAGACAAACCATAGGACCTCTCCAAACAATTGGTGCATCTTTGTCCACAAGAAAACCAATGGACATGCATCGTACACCATGGTTCTCAACTGGAATCATCTTCATGTCTGCAAAAAGGTATATGTAATTAAAAATTCTGTATAACCCACAAAGAAATAATAAACGTAATTGTAGTAAAAAAAATACCAGTATTATAGGTATGCTAGTATCCAGGAATTATTTTACCAGAGGTTAAACATGCTTGGCAGATATGTGTGTTAAAGAATAGTGAAGACTGAAGAGTTACACTTCCAAATAGCTATATTTAGCTCACTGCTAAGCTAGACATAGATTAAAATTGTGACCAGTGCAAAAACGCTTTACCATGTTAATTTCGGACTGCCTGGTGTTTATATTTAGCATAGTGTTCTGAGTTGTACTTTTAATTTAGCAAGGTTGTGTCCAGTAAATTATTCTTCATTTTTTCCGATAAAATTATGAGTACGCAACGGTATCATGATAAAAGAGAAAGCTAAAAATCTAAACAGGACAACCAAAGTCCTAGGTGTATATCCTTATGAGTTTTAACATATATAAGGTGTACACCATGGCATGTGCTGAAAGAGTTCCAACAGATACCTTCACTTACTTCAGGCTTGGCATGGAGATTCATCATTGTGGGAATGGATGGTCCATAGATGTCAGCATCTAGCAAACCAACCCGAAGCTTAAACTCCTTGGCAAGTGCTACAGCAATGTTAACTGCACAAATACAATCACCAATATGAAGGAACAATTTTAACTCTAGTGAACAGAAGAAACAAAAATGGAGCAGGAACTCGAGAAATATGAATAGATCACTAGAACACAACCGCTAGCTTTATATTGCCATCGTTATTTAAAAGTTAAAACAGAAACTATGCACCGCAATCATTGGCATCTATCCCATCGACTCAAGTTAAGAACCATTTCTGCTTCAAGATAGCTAAGAAGAACTATGAAGTATCTTTAGCACAGCCCAACTTTTGGTTTCAATATACCTCCAAACAGATCTAAAAGATTCAAGCTCTACAACCACAATACATCAGAGCCATCTGCACCAATATCAAATCTGAAAAAGAATTGGACAAATGCGAGCTATTCTAGTGTTGAGAGAAATGTAGACCTGCAGTGGTGGACTTGCCTACGCCACCTTTCCCTGATGCGACAGCAATAATGTCGCCTATGCCGGCGATCGAAGGGCCCCCCTTTGCGACAGAGCTGTACCATCTCCTACCAAGCAAACCCTAGGCAAAAAGGAGCGATGAGTTAGAAAACTGGAGGGGAAATGCAATGGTTTTGGATTATCGGAACAGTCAGGAAGGCTGGGCATGGAAAAAGCTAAGATTTTACACGGGATGATTAGGGGAGAAGTGAGGAAAATTTCTTGGAAGCAATAAACAATCGAATAGCTGATGGCTCACCGAGTGAGAGGCTATCCGTTGCATCGAGCCCATTGAGGATGAGAAAAAGATTCGCTTCTTGGCCACGGCAACAGCGAGGCTGCGAGGGGCAGTGGCAGACCTGAAACACAGAAAGAGGGGCGAGGGCGGAGGGCGGCACGCCGCCACGGAGAACGCAGATCGGGTATTCGGGCTCGGTACTCGGTGGACGGCGGCTCAGGACCTTGCAGGCCTCCTCCCTGTGGGCTGGATTGAATAGGGACGCTTGGCTCTTGGCGGCCGTGTGGATGAGGAAGACGAGCGGCGGCCGGCGGGCGTCAAAATGCTGGAGGTGCCGAGGTCGATTCGATCACCTGCCACCTGGGGAGGATCCCTACTCCAGCTGGTGCCTGAGTGCAACTGGAAATGCTTGTACTGTGCTATGGCTGTGTGCTGCTGATCCGATCCGTACAATGCCAGGATGCTCTATGCTATGGCTGTAATAAATGACCCGAGCTCGAGGATCCTCTAGGGCTTTGTCCAAGGGGTTCAAACTTCGCACATTTGTGATTGTCATTGTGATTCGGCCATGCCCATTTGATGTTATGGATGTAAGCCTGTAATACTGATTGTGATTGACCACGCCTCTTCCAATTTCAAACTTCGCACTTAATAAAAGGGGTGATTTAACAAAAGGCAATCTTTTAAAATGAAATTGGAAGGGTGATGAAAATATAATAACATTTATGATGCTAAATAAGTATCATTAGATTTGTTATCAATTATATTTTTATAAGATGTCTATTTGATGTTATAAATCTTTATAGTTTTCTCTACAAATATTGATCAAACTTGAGATATTTTGACTCTCCAATATTCTTAGAATGTCTTATAATTTGTGATGGAGGGAGTACATTGTTTTTTCAGAGTCCAATGGGATTTGGACAATGCAATTTTCCAATAATATTCGAAATACAAATCTATGCACCTTAGACTTAGGGGGTGTTTGATTACATCCCCTAAATTTAGTGGCTAAATTTTAGGGGCGGTAACCAAACAGCCCCTTAGAGTGTCATGAATGTTACTATTTAACATGTATGTGTCTACAGAAGTTAATTGCACCCTGGTAATTTAAAGTAAAATGAAAATTATATCTTGCTGATTACTAAAAAAAACATCATCTATCTATAACCTAGGCCTAAATTATCCATGTTCTTGAGTAATAAAGTTTCAGTTCAAGAACTTGACTATATTGCAAAGAAAATATATAGCACATATAAATTACAAAGAAAAGTAGAAATTATATGCAACTATTGTGGCCACAGAAGTTGCATATACAATTGAAATTTTCCTCACATAACATACAATTCACTGACAGGCAGCATCAGCTGCAGCTTTGTACACACATCAACTGACTCGATCGCTACTGGCCATCAAAACCGAAATAGAATAAAAGAACAATGAATGGAAAAAAGGGAAGGGGAATTCACACAGAATTCAGCAAAAATTCCATCCAAATTAAAAAAAAACAAGAAAAAAGGTTATTAACAACAAACAATGGTTTGATGCCTTCAGGACGCTGGGATCTGCTGAAGCATCAAACAAGCACTGAAAAGTTTGCTTAGCAAAGCAAGCAGTCCACCTTCTGATATTCATTAGTTTTCGGAAGTTCAGGTATCATCGACCTGAGAATGGAAGACAAAGCTCGGAAATGTAGTGGTGATGTCCCTGCACAAAGTTGGCATGATTAGAATCATAAATTGATGTGGTTGAAATAGAACCCCAATTTACAATACTAGCTCATTCAGGATAATCTCATATGCTCTGCTATTATCTAAATAAATCGTGGTATTTAATGTTGTATTTGTTATTTCCAAGTAAACAGAGTTAGCAGCATACAAAAAAAAAAATAGAACATCTTACTTGAGATATTGTAGTGTCATGTTCTTCAATAAAGAGGGATGCCTCACTACTAAATTGCGCCATTCTTCTTTGTCAATTTTCCCATCATGCTTTGTGTCTGCCTCCTCAAAAGTCTTTTAGAAAAAGAAAAACAAAACTTAATAAGAAGATTCAAATAGCACACAGTCGGACCAACTTGTCACATTTTCACTTGTTTGGAGTATGGCTTAAGTAATAAGCACATCACACTGCATCGATCAGCAGTTCAGCACAAAAGGATACTATTGTAATAGCTATAGCTACATACATTCTCTTGTTTACAAAAAACTACTATATTTATTGTATTAACTAAAGTAATAATTAATGACTACTAGGTGCTTTTGTGCATAGGACAGTCACGCTTTCGTTTCCTACGCACATAGGTAAATGGCTAAGGAGTAGGTTTAAATTCGTGTGAAAAAATTCATAAGCCCAATTCAACCCCTGGGGTATCTTGATCCTTTCATATAGGAAAGGTTACATATGTAAGGTATCAGCCAACTTGATTCAACAAGGGGACAGACATATTATGAGTGAACTTCAATACACAGTGATGTTAGCAGAGATCTGTTACAAACTTAATTTACAAATATGATAGCAGACATCTACTGTAACAAGGAAGGCCAGGCGTCATTGCTTCAAGGAGATTCGGATAGTAGGAATAGATATAGATAGAAATTTAGGGGAAGAATAGTTGATTTATTCTTCAACTACCCAAATGAGCACAACAGAAACCATTATACAAACCAATAACTGAATGAGATCCTATGACTTTGACTTTAAAAAGTGCTTGTACCAAGATTTCCATGATAATATGAAATATTGAAATATTACCAAGATACAAACCAACCTCATGATGTCTCAAGTCTTTACTAGCTTGTATAATGGATACCCAAGGGGGTCGGTTTGGTTCAGTACTTGCAAGTTTGGATCTCTTTGGAAGATTTTGTTCTTTCCTACGATGAAGACAGGTACTACTGGTGGCATGAGGGGAGTGGAACCTTCAGTCTTTCACTTCCATGTCTACTTATAGGGCCTCCTTCTATGGTGTTATATCATTCGAGCCATGGAAACAGCTCTGGAAATCATGGTTTTACTATGTCTTACGATTCGAAACAAGAGTTGGACAGCAGACCGGCCAGCAAAATGGGGGCTAGCACATCCCGAGCGGTGTTTTCTTTGTGGTCAAGGAGATGGTGCAACATATTCTCACTAGCTGTGTTTTTGCTAGGCAATTGTAGCATAATTGTCCCTACTGTCCTCCGACACACCGCACCTAGACAGCAGATAAGTACTTTGCTGATTGGTGGAGGAAAGCTACCCAAAAAATTGGTACTCACTCCATCCCTTATTATTTGTCGTTTTGGGTTTTCGTGTCACAACTTTGACTAGATTTGTAGAAAATACGTGCAACATTTGTATCTCCAAATAAATTTATTAAAAAACTAGATTCAAAGATTTATCTAATGATATCAATTATGCATCATAAATATTAATATTTTTTAATCAAAGTTATTTCTCGGGAAGCGAGAAAGACATATATTTAGGGACGGAGGGAGTAGGCCTCAAAGAAAAGGGTTGAACAGTGCTGTGATCTTGGGAGCTTGGATCCTATGGAATCTCAGGAATAGATGCGTTTTTTATGGCACCTCTCCATCATTGCCATCTACCCAATAGTTTTTCAATGAAGAGCTGTGGATGTGGTGTTTTGCTGAAACTCTGAAACTTCAGGATTTATTCGTTGGTCTTCATGGTCGGGTCATCCCCTTGTGTTATGTTGGGGTCGTCCTCTTGTGTTTATATTGTGCCATAAGCCTATGCATTTTTTTTTCTTAAAACCTTCTTTTATCTCCTAGTGGAGGTAAGTAGGTTCTAGTACAGGGTTTCTTTCCCCTCATTTTCTCTTTAGTATAAAGATGTGCATCTCTCCTGCATGTTAGAGAGAGAAAAAAACTAAAACCTCTTTCTCACCAAATTGGACAGCATATGAGGCACCTTGTGTCCTTGTTGCCACTGCTTTATAATATGCTTCCTTTGGAACTGCTACCCAGCTGGCCAGCCAGTGAGCGCACATCCACAGTGCTTCCCAATCCCAACCAAAGTTGGACCCCCCATTTGTCTATCCCACTGTTGCGTAGCCATAGGTTGTGTCCTACTGTTAGTTATGGCTGCTCTCCAGACTTATTATAATCTCAAGCCTTCCTAAGAAACTATGGCCTCTTAATTGTCTCTACACACTGTTTTTCACAATCTCAATATAAGT
Organism: Microstegium vimineum; assembly: GCA_022036555.1. Taxonomy (NCBI): domain Eukaryota; kingdom Viridiplantae; phylum Streptophyta; class Magnoliopsida; order Poales; family Poaceae; genus Microstegium; species Microstegium vimineum. The sequence goes on along the minus strand of CM039124.1, from coordinate 43,457,926 downwards.
CCACAAGGGTTCTACAAGGAAAAATAAATAGCCAGACAAGCATGTCGATACAAATATCTCAGCGCACCTTATCAATGATGCTCTCTATGACCTCATCTGAAAGATTCATTCCTGACTCCGCAAGTGTAGCAACAACCATTTGCTTTACCTTATAACAAAACAAGGACATTATTAGATACAAAATGCATTAAGATCAATGCATTTTTTTAAATGAGCACAAAACATATCACAGTTAATTATCTGACTTTAATAAGAATAACAGAAATGTTGATGTATAAAAGATATTACTAATGAAAACCCTAGGAACCAAAGGATGTTGGTGTAACTTTATGCATATGGCTTCAGCCTTATATCTAATAATACTATCTTTCAAGGCGGAATGAAATGCCAGCTCCTCAGCGTCCAGGGTACCGTAACCTACTGTAGCTGACACGACTTCTTTTATTTTTATTTTTTTAATCTCTGGATACTATAGCGTAATGTAGCTGACATGACTTTTTTTAATTTTTAAAAATATTTAAAATATATATTTTTTACTGTGTTAGCTTTTTTTACTGTACCCAGATCATACACTGTACCACGGGCCCTTCTTTTATTACTGTGTTAGCTTTTTTCCCCTCATTTTTTTCCTTTCTTTTTCTTTTTCCACGTACCACGGGCGCACACAGCGGAGAGCGTGTAATGTGCTAGTAATCTAATAGGCACAAGCAAGGGATCATATGATGTAATTTGTGGGCTTGTGGCTGTCTGTTTGCAGCACCACCATACAAACTCAAGTTAATGTACATCCTTTTAACATATAGATATAGATTGGCACAAAACCTCTCTTAACCAGCAACAAAGTAACCCAAACTTAGAGCATCTCCAACGTTTTGCAAATGGGCTTTGCATTCTTGTTTTTGCAAGAAAGTCTAAAAAACTCTTATCCAACGGTTTGGCAAATAAGCTTTGCAATTTTGTTAACTTGGCAATTTCTTGGGAATGATTGGCATATATGCCTAGCGGATCGCGCTTGGCATTTTCCGCGCTCGACCAGTACATTTTCTCTCGCCGCTGCAATTTCCACAGTTTTGGTAATTGCCAAGTCAATTTTGTTAATTGCCAAGTCAATTTTGCCAAACCGTTGGAGATTGACTCTTTTTATCTTTACCATATTTATTTGGGACTTGGCAAACTCTCAATTTTGCCAATTAAAATATGCAAAACCATTGGATATGCTCTTATACATGTACAATATGGGTCTTTTTGTTAACAAGTCAAAACAATATACAAAGAATGAGGTTGAGAACTACAGCATGCAGCCACAAAATGGCTAAGTAAAAATTTGATGGCAACTATGATTCAAGTTAACCAAGTATATGAAAATCTTTGAGCTATCCTACAAATGGAAACCAGAAAGAGATGGTAATCCAGATTTTTTCTAGGGTGATGGTACAATACTGGAACTGGGTTTAGCTATACATTAGTACTGAAGATATGTGACCATTATTTATAAGGGAAGAAAAATGGAATAACAAAGAACCTAAACATGAAGGAAAAAGTGAAGGCAAACAATTTGATAAGAAAACAACTGGAAACTAGCCAATTCGATTATACCAGCCAGTATTGGAATTGTAAAACATTTGTTAAAACAAAACCATATAATCCTACAAACAAGCTAAGTTCCAACACAGCACACAGATTAGTTAAATACCTCCTGTCTTTCAATGAAGCCTTGTTGCTTGAGGTCATATAGTTGGAATGAAACTGCAAGGATTGTAAAGTCAGCAGGCATTTCTTTTTCCTCAAATTCAAAAACAAAAAATAAAAGCAGGCATAACGCAGAAGAAAGAAGTAAAGAACATAGGCATATGCTAGAACAAACCAATGCAATTTCTTAAGCATCACTGTGCACTACAAAACAACAAGAGAATTAGGCTATTCCCCCATGAAAGACCACTAGTCCTCAGATGGCATCCAAAGTACACAAATCTATAAAGGATCACAACCTGAGTCAATACAAGTAACTTCTTAACGCTTACTACCCCTCCCAATCTGATTTAACTGTACATGCCAAGGTAGCTAAATGCATACAGCAGAAATTAGGGTCTGTTTGGCACAGCTCCAACTCTGATATCTATGGGCTATGCTGGATCTGAAGTTTTTAGATTAAATTAAAGTAGTTTAAATATTTATATCTAACCTAAACTATAAACGAAATGAGTCATGTAAACGCAGCTCCAGATCTAGGATTTCCTAGAGCTACAGATACTGCCAAACAGGGCCTTAATAGTTTCTTTTTGACATAGTTTTCACCAAATTTCTGTCTACCATCACTACTAATAAAGAATCATAGGGAAATTTGGTTGCCTTGAAAACCCAAAACGACATCTAATTGCAGACTAACTCAAACTTCCCTAAGCCACCTATATCTAAGACTGGCATATACTAATTGCTGCAGCGAAAAAAATACAGTAGATAGTTGTAAGTTGTAATGCATTATTGATGTTAATCTTGCGAGTTGTGGCATTAAAACTAGTTGTCACATTTTGGCACTATTAGGAGCCAATTATCAGACCTGGATAGCGGTGGTGAACATCAAAGTGGTTCTTGATAACAAAACCATGCTTCAGTAACCTTCAAGTTATATCTCTTAGTACAGAACATAGATATTATATGCAATAATATGCTAAGTCTATTTCTATTTCCACTCTCATAAGTTGACTTAAGAAACTATGAAATAGGAAGTGTCAATTGTAACACTGTGTCGTCTTGCACTATGTTGGCGTTCATTATTTATTTTTGAACTATACTATTCATCTTGACTACATCAGCATAGTCTGATGTTATGTCCATACCTTATTTTGGAATAAAACAAAACTGTGCATATGCCCTAAGTATCGCAAACTTACACTCAATCTTCTCATCTGGGGGAGCATTGGGGTGAAATACTGAGAGCGCCCGGGCAAATTCTTCAAATCCAAGAATTCCATTGTGTTTTGTATCAAATAAGTCAAATACCTGCAAGAACAATGGCAATGGTTACAGGAATACACTGTCATACTAACTGAACAAAATTATGCATCCACAGGATCTCACTTGAATATTTTTCATACTTGGACACAGTTATTGATACATGAACACAGCAGGCATAAATGATTATTTTAGTGTTGCAAGTTCTGATTGGCAGGTGTAGTAAAGCAGAGAATAGGTGGGTTCAGATGGTTTGAATGCAAGTGATTGTGAGTATGAACTGTGTCTTCGTAGAAAAGGGACAGTTAAAAGAGTGCAGCCTTATGTTGTTGATATTATAGCTTCAATCAACAAATACATGATCAGGACTGAAAACCACTAATAGTGCTACAATATTTTTCATTGCACAACTATAAAATACAAACAGTGGCGAGCTCTCAGTAGTATTGGGCGTTATGCCGTTTACCCTCCTTCCCCTTTCTTGATCTCGATCTCCTGATTTGCTCCGTGTTTCCCCGCTGCTGCTGTCGGATAGGGATTGGCTCCTCTCCCTCTTCCGATTGATCCCACTTTCCCTGGTTTTGCTGGTGGGATCGAACCGCCTCGGGCTTGGGAACAGCGGCGGCTCTTGTCTGGTTGCCTCCGTCGTTTCCCCCGGAATCGTTCTTCGTGTCCGCCTCCCCTCGTCGCCGTTGCCACCTGCCCTGCTACCGCAGCCCCCACTGCCTCGCGCCTCCGTTTGGGCATCGTCTTCCTGTTCTGCGCCGGTAACTCATCTGCTCAGGATGTTCCATTACCCTCCTCGCTCTTTCACTTTCGACTGCGTCACCTGCATTCTCCGTTTCATCCTGCTGCTCCCCACCATGTCTGACGACATCCCCAAGGTCCAAGTCCCCACGACCATGGACCACGAACCCCCTGATCCGCCACCTCCCAATTCACAACCTGTTATTCATGGACATACCGCCAATCCTCCCACCAACAGCCACTCCAGCATGGCAATGCGCCCCGCCAACCCGACCAACTTTTTCACCTCGGCGCCTCCGCTCATCAGCATGGGGGGGTCTTCTTCACGTGCTGGCCATGCGATTCACATGGACCTGAATTTACGAGCAGAGTTCCCCTCTATGTCAGAAGGGGAGGCGACATGGATGCTGGCTGTGTGCCGTGGTGATAATTTGGAACCAGAGCTGCGAGAAATTGTGCAGAGCAATGCTGTGGTTGTGAAAAGCAGTTTGGGTCTTCTTGGTAAGCGTTATGAGATGGAGATTAATGTGAACAATCAGGATTACAGTGTAAATTCTCATGTCCAGGACAGCGCTGTTAAGCGAAGTAAGAAGGTTGATGTTGATCAGACATCTCCACACCTGACGGGACCTCACGATGAGGCCCGTCAGGAGCAATGAATATCTTCAGCTGGAACTGTCAGGGGTTGGGACTCCCCCGGACAGTTCAAGAGCTTGTTGCTCTGGTCAGAGCAAAAAGTCCGCTACTTGTCTTCTTATCGGAGACTCGCATGACAGGTGTTCGTGTGTCTAATTTGAGATGGAGACTGGGCCTAAAACATTGCGTCACGGTGGACAGTGTGAGGTCAGGTGGTGGTCTCGCCCTGTTCTGGCATGAGTCAATAGATGTCACGTTGATTGAGAAGCACCAAAGATATATAGATGTCTATGTGAGGGAGAACCCGTCGGCGGAGAGGTTCCAGATCACGTTTGTCTATGGGGAGACACGCACGGATCAAAGGCATGTTATGTGGGAGTTGCTACGCCGGTTGCATGGTCGGTCTACAGATCCATGGCTGGCAATTGGTGACTTCAATGAAACCTTGTGGGGCTATGAGCATTTTTCGGCATGTTCGAGGCCGGAGCGTCAAATGGTTGCTTTTCGGGATGCGCTAGCTGATTGTGAGCTTACAGATTTGGGATTTTCTGGACTCCCTTATACTTATGACAATGGGCAAAGTGGTGACGACAATGTCAAGGTTCGACTGGATCGAGCTGTAGCTAGCCCGGAATGGCGTGATCTGTTTGGCGATGTCACCCTACTTCATCTGGTGTCGTCACGCTCAGATCACTGTCCATTGTTTTTGGAAGTGAGGAAAGAAAATTGGGAACGACATAAATCAAGGATCTTTCGGTATGAAATAATGTGGGAACGTCTAGAGTCCCTGGCTATGGAAGTCAAGAACGCATGGTGTACAGATGCTAGCAGAGAAGGGCTGGGTGGTGCAGTGTTTGCACTGAAGCATGTGCGAAACGCTTTACGTTCCTGGAGCCGGGAAAATTTTGGCATGGTCACGAAGGAGCTGGAGGTGCTACGAGCAAAATTGGAAGAAGCAAGGGCTGACCCGTTGTGTAGTGCCAGGGAGGCTCGTCAGATATCTGACCGTATGGATGAATTGCTATATAGGGAGGAGATGATGTGGCTGCAAAGGTCACGAATTGCTTGGCTTAAAGAGGGAGATCGCAATACGAGTTATTTTCATATACAGGCTGTCTGGCGGGCTCGTAAGAATAAGATTAAGAAATTAAAGGACCCCGATGGTGACTGGTGTGAGGATCCCAAACAGATGCAGCGGATGGCGTCAGATTTTTTCAGTGATTTATACACGGCTGATCCTAATGTGCAACCTGCTGAGCTTCTTGATCTTATTGAACCAAAGTTAACTGAACTTATGAATCATGATTTGTGCAAGGAGTTCTCAAGGGAGGAGATCTCGGACGCCTTGTTTCAGATGGGACCACTGAAGGCTCCCGGGCCTGACGGTTTTCCGGCACGCTTTTTCCAAAGACACTGGGAGGTGGTGAAAGATGATGTGATTGCTGCAGTTCAAGGTTTTTTCCGGGAGGGCTACTTGCCTCCAGGGGTAAATGATACTACTATTGTTCTGATTCCGAAGGGATCTGAACCGGAGGAGCTCAAAGATTTTCGACCCATCAGCTTGTGTAATGTGATCTATAAGGTAATTTCAAAATGCTTGGCTAACCGGATGCGGACAATTCTGGATGATATCATTTCTGTTGAGCAGAGCGCCTTTGTTCCTGGGAGATTAATAACAGATAATGCCTTGATTGCGTTTGAGTGTATTCATGCCATTCAGAGGGAGAGTGGCAAGAACTTTTGTGCTTATAAGCTGGATTTGTCTAAGGCGTATGACCGTGTTGATTGGGGATTTTTAAAAAGTTTGTTGGAGAAGTTGGGCTTTCAAAGTCAATGGGTACAGTGGATCATGACTTGTGTTTCAACTGTACGCTACTCGGTTCGCTTCAATGGGGTGCTCTCGCACTCCTTCTCCCCTTCACGCGGCCTACGACAAGGTGATCCGCTTTCACCATACTTGTTCTTGCTAGTTGCTGATGGTTTGTCTACTCTCTTGAAGCATAAAGAAACTCTTGGTCTTCTCGAAGGAGTAAAGGTCTGTCGGAGAGCTCCAATTGTGTCACATCTTTTATTTGCGGATGATAGCCTGCTATTTTTTAAAGCTACGGTGGAGCAAGCACAGGTTGTTAGTGGGGTCCTTGACACTTTCGAGCGATGCTCGGGGCAACTGCTAAGTCCCAGCAAATGCTCTCTGTTGGTCAACAATAAGCATGACCAAATTATTTCAGAGCAAATCCGAACAGTGCTGCAGGTTGAGCGGGTGGATTTTGAGCCCAAATATCTAGGACTCCCAACCCAACATGGCCGTGTACGAAGGGGCTTATTTCAACCACTTGAAGAACGCTTCCATAAGAGAATGTTTGCTTGGAAGGAAAAATACCTCGCGGCAGCAGGGAAGGAGGTGTTGATTAAATCTGTTGCCCAGGCTCTACCCATATATATTATGAGTGTCTTTAAACTCCCCCTGACCTTATGTGATGAGCTGATGAAGCAGGTGCGAGCTTTCTGGTGGGGCGCTGAAAATGGAAGGAGGAAGGTGCAGTGGATACCTTGGGAGAAATTGCTGATGCCGAAGGGCTTTGGCGGCATGGGGTTTAAGGACCTCCGATTGATGAATCAAGCGATGCTCGCTCGACAAGCGTGGAGACTTGTTACCTCTCCGGACAGTCTCTGTGCTAAGGTTTTGAGAGCTAAATATTACCCTCAAGGAAATTTGCTGGACAGAGCTCCGGCCGGTGAGGCCTCACAGACTTGGCGTGCAATTGAACATGGACTAGAACTGTTGAAATTAGGGGTGATTCATCGTATAGGAGATGGAAGATCTACCCAGATTTGGCGACATAACTGGCTGCCCAGAGAGCACGGTCTCAAACCGATCGGCCCTAGACGCATGTGCAGGCTCAGGTGGGTTCACCATTTGATTGAAGACGATGGCAGTTGGGATGAAACGGCTGTACGTAGGTATTTCTATCCCTGTGATGCTTTGGAGATTTTTAGTATCAAGCTGCCTGAGCAGAGTACTGCTGATTTTGTTTCCTGGCATTATGAGAAATCCAGATTTTTTTCTGTGAGAAGTGCTTACAGATTAGCGGTACGGAATCAATACAGAGTTGAGGCTCCTAGTAGCAGTGCAAGTTCAGATCAGGGCAGAGCTGGATGGAAGAAGCTATGGCAGGTACAAGTGCCGTCCAAGGTTTCTGTCTTTGCTATGAAAGTTGCAAATAATGGCTTGCCAACCAGAGTTAATAAGAAATATCGTCATCTCGACCAACAGGATGTTTGTGAATTATGTGGATCACATGAAGAGGATGTCTTCCATGCCCTTTTGGTCTGTCCGCATGCAGTAGCTCTTCGTCAGGCCATGAGGAATCATTGGCAGTTACCGTCAGAAGAAGATTTGTTAGAATTGGGCCGGACTGGTTGCTTATGTTGGTGCTCAACAATCACTTGGAGGTTCTGGCAAATCTTTTCTTGCTGCTTTGGCATATTTGGAGCATTAGGAACAAGGTAGTACATGAAGGTGCGTCCCCATTCATTGCTAGTTCAGTCACTTTCCTTACCCGATACATGCGGTCACTATTGGAAATCCGGCACCATGAGGATTATGTGGACCGGAAGGGTAAACAGAACTTGGAACCTGCTGTCCAGAGTATAAATCGGAATTTAGATGATCATAATTCAGAGGTCCATAGAGCTTTGAGGTGGCATCGACCGCCACAGGGGACTCTTAAAATTAATGTTGATGCAGCGTTCAACCTTTCATCGGGAGACGCTGCTGTGGGAGTGGCAATTAGAGACTCAAGGGGCTCTCTAAAACTAATTGTGTGGCGTATCATATCTCATTGCAGGGATGCAGAGGAGGCAGAAGCCAGAGCGTGCTTGGAGGGTGTCCGTTTGGCTCTCCGATGGCCGGATGTCCCAATGATGCTTGAGTCAGATTGTAGTTCGGTGGTTGCCAAACTCCGAAGCAAAGCACATGATCGTTCTGCTATTTGGCATTACATTGAGGAGGCGCGGAGGGCTGCTGGTCAACTTGAGACGCTGGAGTGGGTTAAGATTAGTAGAGTGCAGAATAATTTAGCTCATGAGTTGGCCCAGCATGCCATTAGGACTAGGTTGTGTGAGTGTTTTTTTTCTTGTTTCCCAGAGTGGGTTCATACACTCTCTTGTAAGGATGTTAGTTAAAGTCTAATAAAGTTCTATCTTAAAAAAAAAAAAAAACAGTAAAACAGAAACAGTATGCAAAGCAGCCTTACACGATCAGCAAACAAACTCTCCTTCTTATTAGTCTTGAACAACGCCAACTGAAACTCCTCCTGCAGAATGCCAGGACAAGAGCACCACAACCCAGATTACTCATCACAATCATGTGTGTACACATAGAGCAAGAACGCTGTATTCTTTTTCCTCAAAGAAGAAAGAAAACAGCGCTAATCACCCTCTAACCTTGTTGATCAGACCATCATCAATCACGGCACTGCTGATCTTCTTGAACAGCTCATACAACGCCTCGACCTCGCTCACGCTAACTGCGGGTAAAGTTTTAAACGCAGACCAGGCAGTAAGACAAACAGAAGACAACTGATTATGGTACTAGGAACGAAGAATTGATGGCAGCAACGGAAACGGGGAAGCAGCTTGAACGTACACACGGTCTCCCTAGCGAGCACCTCCGGATCCTCTAGGCCCTTGGGCTGCTTGAGGTCGATGTCGCAGCACTTGAGGAGCACGCCAAGTAGGTGCTTCACTCCATCCAGGCACTGCAACATGGTACCGCCGCCTCCTCTGCTAACCAAGCATCGACGGGCGGGAGCAGCAACTCACGGCACCAAACACCTACCCCCCACCCCCCGGCCGAAATGAACGCCCGGCGGTGGAGATAATCCACCGGATTCGGACGACCGACGCGGGATCAGCGTGGCGGGGATCGGATCGAGGCTCGGCGAGACGCACGATTCGACGGGTGGGATTTGCTGTGCGGTGCCCGAGGCTCGTTGTGGCTGGCCGCCGGAGAAAGGGTTCCGGTAGCCGTCGTCGGACGGATTGGGGAAGAGGATGAAACAGTGGAGGTGGAGGTCTTCGTGTTTGTTTTTTGGTTTTTTTTTTCCAGGAGCAGCATTTCTTTCCCAATTTTGTTCTCTTCTTTCACGTTCTTCGGTGCCTCGTGCTTGCGATATTTTTCCCCTCTATTTTCTCAGCAAAAAATGGTGACACTAATGATGGATTAAACATATACAATTATACATACTGGTTTTGTATGTATTGAAAAGAACATTTCCTCCATCCAAAAAAAATATGCTTCTAGATTTAAGAGAAATTAGAGTTTCTAAACTTTAATAAATTTATAGAAAAAATATCGACATTTATGTCGGATGCGCGTGTATCTAGCTCAAACCACATGAATTGAAGTGGATTGGAGTGGATATTAGTTCAGCCATAAAATGTTTTGACTCTTCAAGATTTTTGAAATGACTTACAATTTAGAATAGAGAGAGTACATTCCAATTCATATGGTTTATGCAAATCCGCGGGGACAACGTAGGCACTCTCTTCATACGTCGTTTTCTCTGACCTTTCTGCTTGTGTCTGTCCCGCCCTTTTTGGGCTTTCTTTTTACTTAATAAAGACTGGAATTGGTCGGCTCGATGTAGAGCTGCCTCGTATCCGTCCGGTTAAGTTGGCCTTGTTTTCTCCTTTATTTCCTCTTTCTCTTGTAACTGGGGCGATGGAGCACAAAAGTGAAGAACGGACAACAACCGGTATAGCATACATGAGTGATGGCTCAAGCCGGGCATAATGTGAAAATGAATCAAATGATTCCGCTCGATGGATTGGACCTTGTTCAAGTTCCTGCTCAATAGAAAAGGGAATTTGCTTGTTATCAAATGGAGGGTTATCTCCGTCTTGACCGAAGGTATCTTTCCCGTATGCCTAACTTGTCTTCTATTTCTGTGAAGTCAAGCTAAGTGCAACGCGTTATAGTGATTGATGTGCCTACTTACTCTATCTATAGCCCTTTCTTTTGCTTTGAAATGATCAACCTTGATCTCCGCCACAAGAAAAGAAGAATAAACAAAACCATTATGATTAAGTGGAAAAGTTGTATCTGAGAGATCAAATGATTTATTTCGACGGTTGCATGACCGTTCATTTCTGTCAGTTCAGCTCTCTACCGGTTGACCAAAAGTCTGATCTAGCTTTGTGCCAGGGCGAGGTAAGGATAGGATCCATGCGTAGGAGAACTTGTTTCAGGATTTCGGTATCCTTCTAGCCCAGCTCCGTTCTTAAATTCCATTATCCTGGCTCTACGACTTTTTTCACTCTTTCTTTGAATTGAAGTCACTGTAATCAAAAGGCACACCACGAAGGCGTATTGAAGAACCAGACCTATAGGGTCACGAGAAGATCTCTCACTAAGCTACCAATCGGGGGTCTATTTTTCACTCTCTGCTATTATTCGAAGTTTTCTCGCTAACAGATACTATGTTTATGGACATAATAAGGAAGAGGTTCTTATTAAGTAGGGGGAAGAATACGGGAAGCTGGTCCTATCGAAAGCCGAAGGTACGGGTCCTGTAGGTCAGCTGTTTCAGCATAGGTCGGCGGATCAAGTAGTTCCAGTTGTGGACCACCAAAGCAGCGTATTGAAGATCCAGACAGAGAAGCAGCGCCCAAAGAAGAGTGTGGTGATAAGTATGGTGATAAATGGGGTGCTGGTCACAAATGCCCCAAGACTATTCCTCCGAACGTCTTCCCTTAGGCTCCTATGGGCGGCAGCCAGGTAGAATTAATATAGCAGTGCTTGGATCCACGACTTCGTAGGCAATATGAGATAAAGCTAACTAAGAGAAAAAAGTAAGCGTATCTTGCAGTTGTTTTCATTCCTAGGTCTTGAACCACGCAGGAGATGAAGTTTGTTTGAACCAAAGGGCGATGATGAATTTTCAATCATTTCAATCAAGGAAATGTATTCAATCAATTCATTTGTTGAAATGCGCATAAGAGTAAACTAGAATTTCAATCAACCCTTCACTCGGATAGGGATAAGGCTCTCGGCTCTCGGGTGCCATCTCGCACCTCTGATTCGGATAAAGGAGAAGGACCACGATCAGAAAGAAAAGGGGAATGCCGAACTGGATACTCTGCTTAAAGGAATAAGCCTCCCTTGGATAGATCGAAGAATTCCTACCAAGATATGTGCGTTACTAGGTGTAGTGGAGAAAGCAAGGGCAAAGGTTTCATCAGAAAGAGATGCTCGAGCGATACCAGGATCACGATACGATTAATCTGATGACGCAACACGAACAGGAAATAGATAACCTAGCCCTGGCAAGGAAAGGGAACAGTTTAGTCCCTCCGATCCGTCAATCAACGATAGGGTTACCCAGAATTCTAATTAATAGGAAAGTTGGACTACCTCGAATGGCAACATACTCGCTGATTCCTACCACTCCTATCTACATAACTGCTCCAGAGAAGGGAAGGCAGATGTCGAACCAGCGATTGAGTGTACTAGTTCATTTAATGATTGCAAAGCGGAGGCTAAGGACATAATGAACAGTGCGCAAAGAAGAAAGCATGGGCGTGGATACGAGACCAGAAGGAAAGAACGATCACCGTAATGCGATTAACCAGAGTAGCCGCCAGGGTGCACCCTACGCTTTGAATTCTTCTTGGCAGCTCAAGACCTTTCTTGTTCCTTGCTCCGAGGATACGAATCCGAGCTATTAATTGGAAAAGGGAGGGTCCGAAGGATCGGAACTACAGCCGTCTAGTCTACTACTATTGAATCCGAAAGAGGAGCCTACAACTATTTCATTGATTTATTTCTTTCATTCGTGGGTCATTGGATAAAAGCGCTGGGAATCATAGGAGCAATTCGTATTGGTTTTAAGCCGAGAAAAAGGGACTATCGAAGGATGTGTCGAGCCGTGGCCTAGCCCAAGCTGTCGATGATCACCTAGCGCTATCAATTAACGTAGGGAACGTACGCTACTACGAATGGTTCTACACATGCCGTAACAAAGCTAAAGGAAGCCGATCAATCAAGTTGGAACCTACACTGTGGTCGTTGAGCTCCTAGTTTGACTGTTGGTGCCAGACTAGAATGGAAGAATGCCCATAATACTGAAATGAAGAAGAATACCTCACTAATAAGAAATAGAGCTACACCCATTGTGCTTCCTTTCTTTTACTAGAGAGAGTAGTCCAAGCCTCTAAATATCTTGAGGGCTTTATGTTGGATCTGATGGTTGAGCCTTTGTTCTTTGCGAGCCTTGCCTCTCTTTTTTGCTCTGCTGTGGAGTTCTTTTATGGTCTATCTCCATTCTCTGGCGCATTCTCTTCATTTTGGTCTTGATCTTTCTCGGAAGCCTTGTATTGAAAAGTATTCAAACAAGGCCTAAATAGATTTATTATAAAAAATATGTTTATAATAATATATTTATACTCATTTGATATTATAAATGTTTATATTTTTATATGATTTAGTTGAACCTAAAATTAGTTGACTCTAAAAGCAAGAATTGTATCGGCCTGTTCGTTTGGCAAGATTATGCACTGCTGGCTGATTTCTTGTGAGAGAAAAACACTGTTCTGGCTGGATTTAAGTCGGCTGAAAAGTCAAGCGAGCAGGTTGTATATCTTTTTTAGCGGTTGATAGGAGAGTATGCCTAAACATGAAAAGTAGATAAATAGTATGATTATAGTAGGGAATTTTTGGTACGATGTTAGTTGTTAGTATGAATGTTTTTGGTAGTGGAATGTGGAATGAATTTGTGCATTGTGAGGATTAAAGCGTCACCACATATAATGACTCATGCTGGAAGCTCTGCCACTATGTTTGCAACTAACATGAGCTATATGTGTAATATGAAATATGAAGTACATTTGTGTTGTCAAGGGGTTCACGGCGCAATGACAAAGGTCATTGGTTGGGGGGCTCCCACCCAGGATTCAAATCCTAGGTGCGACACTTTATTCTGGATTTCTTTCAGGATTTTCCGGCGCTACGCATTAAGTGGTAGGCGACGTTCCCGTCGACAGCACGGCTCAGTCCTTCGAAGATGTTCGTAGGGGCGAGTTTACGTGCGTGTTGAGTGTCTGCGTTGTACTGGGTACTCTAAAAAAAAGTACATCTGCCTTGGAATGCGAATTGTCAATGCTACTACTACCCGAAATCATATCATATGGAGTAAAACTGGAAAGCCACAATTCATGGCAGAATATTCCAATCTGCTCCTCTTGTTTTTCTTGTGGGTCGCAACAAACAATAACTTATATATGAGTACAAGATTCTTGAAGTGCAAGACCATATGTAAACTTGGAGCTTTAATTTAGCACTCAAAAAGCATACCCTAAGTGTTCAATTTGGAATTTTCTTATCCCAATCTATCCTTGTGATTTTTTCAGAAATTTTAGAAGGTTATGGACATTTTTTGTGGTTTAAAACCCTTGTCAAATATTCTGTATTTACCAAATTAAACAACAAAAATGTCTCCAAAATCATTTCAAATCAGAATAGTATTTTGGATGGTTTATGAGTTATGTCTGGTTTTAAAATTTGAGAAAATTGGAATACGGTGATTGTTTAGGGAGGTAAAATCGATTTCTTTAGTGATAACAATTTATATGAGTGGAGTCGAGATAAAAATATTTTCATGGGAAGCCGCATTGTCCTGGGCTCCTGCCCTCCTGGCCCAACCCATATTTCAATCCGATGCTTCCCACCGAGCCGATCCATTCTCAAGAAGGTCTGCACTGCGCACACATCTTTTGGCCCAAACAGGAAGAAGCTGTACTAGTGGCAGTATGTTAAGCATTGATAATTTCACTAGCTCGCCTTCTTCGACTGAACACTTGATCACTTGAACACTCAACATATCTAAGGTCATGTTTAATATAGTTCATAATACTTTTATAATCTGTTTCTTTACTAAATATTTATTTTCAAAACAGAAACAGTTTCATGAATGAAGATATTTTTTCCTTGTATCATAAAAGATATGAGTTGGAATTATCAATTCACGGGAAAGTGAGTGCTTATTTTCACAAAGGCCACCGTCAACTGATAATCACCACGAAATGTCGGGAAATTAAGCGAGTGTTTATTTTCACCTCTCGTTCTCTTCTTTACATTAGAAACTAAGAAGCGTGCAAACTCAATCTAAACGTAAAACAAACATAAACATAATAACTTTGTTATAATAACAATGTAGCTGTACTATATGGTCCAAACGAGCACTTAAGGTACAGAAGCACTCGTGCTCGTGCGGCATAATATTTTTGGAAAAAAATTATAAAAAAAGTGCACAGAAATGGCACATTTGGCGGAATCCGTCCGATCCAGCATGCAGCAGCAGTGCACCAGTGGTCAAAACCTCGATCGCGACGAGTTTATCTGTCAAGTTTTTTATGGTGTGCCTGGTCGTCTGTCTAAGCTAAAGGATCGGATCTGCTCGATCGCGCGCGGGGCAAAGAGAAAAGAGAGGCACAGCGCAGCGCCGCCTCTTGTTTTGTTCGGCCGGCCAGTAGTAGTCTCGCGCTGTGACGACCACCGCCGCCGCCACCGCCGGACAGGGACGTGTCAACTCCGGCGCGGCCGGCCGGCCGCTCCGATCCTGATCACACTGCCACTGGATTCCGCCCAACCCACCACCGATGCCCAATATGGCACGCAGTACATGCATGCGGAGAACGAAGAAGCACAGGGATATATCATCAACAATGACGGCGGTCGGCGGTGGTGCGACGACGACGGCCGGCCGGGGCGCCGGGCACCAGCGCAGCACGTACGAGTATGGCGGCGACGTTCCATGGATTATTATTTTTTTGATTAAACGTATCTGTATATTAGATAAGGAAAACGTACAAACCATCATACGAATACAGATACGCACCGGTATACGTTTGTACCGGCCAAACTACACAAAGAACCCTAGAAAAGAAAAAAAAATACATCGAAGCCCTCGGATTCTTCGTGAAGCCTCCTCGGTCGTCCACCTCGTCGTCGACGAACGCCCGCCGAAGAGGAAGACAACCGGCACCGTGAGCTGGAGAAGCCCCTTCGCATTGAAGCTTTGAATGGAGTCGAAGTAGACACCCGCCATCAAGGACGGGATGAAGCCCACAACAATCGAACGTCAACCGGGGCCGCGCCCCGACGCCTCCAGCTCCCAGATCCGTGCTCACCGGCGACGACCACCGCCGCCGCGGGCAGATCGAGCCAGATCCGGCACGCCACCAACCACACACCCACAAACAACACCGCATCCAAACAAAAGAGGCCCAACAACCCCATCACCTAGCGAAGACGATGAAGCGCAGGCCCTGGACTCCTGGACATGTCTCGCTGACCTTGCCGCCAGCGCCGGAGAAGAAACGTCGTCGGGGCGAAGGAAAGGTCGCGAAATCTTATTCCCCAGCGCCGCCAGCTCCTTCGCCTCGCCGACGTCGCCCGGCCGGACAGACACAAGCTCCGCCGTCAAACGACGACGAGCAAAGCCTAACTCCACCGTCGAGGATCGACGGCAAGTGAAACCTAGACCTAGGACGCCAACTACCTACCCTATATACATCCGTGCAGCAAATCCCCGGCCATCCTCCCTCTTCGACGCCAAAACGGCCGCCGGAGGGGAAAGGGCCGGTGGACTTGCCGCCGGAATCGCTCTTCTCCTCTTTTTCGCCCTCCCTCAACTGTAGCAGGGGAAGGGTCAAGAATGCGACACATTTGCAACTGTAAATTGGATTGAAACATGAGATAAGGGATTCTATGGTACGGACTATGTGAAAGAGGCAGAAGAAATAGTCCGCACGGTTCAACAACATATCAAGGCAGCTCAATCTCGACAGAAAGGTTATGCAGATCAAAGAAGGAGACCTTTGGAGTTTCAAGTTGGTGATTATGTGTATCTTAAGGTATCACCAATGAGAGGCGTTCGTCGCTTTGGAGTTAAGAAGAAGTTAGCACCCCGATATGTTGGACCTTATCAGATCATCGCAAGGAAAGGTAAAGTGGCTTATCAAGTGCAGTTACCCCCAGAGATGAGTTCTATCTTTCCAGTGTTCCATGTATCACAGTTCAAGAAGTGTCTTCGAGTTCCAAAAGAGGAATCTATTCCAAGTTCAGACATCGTGATCAGCTCAGACTTGGAATACATCGAAGAACCAGAAAGGATCTTGGATACAAAGACAAGAGTCACCAGGAATCGAGAAGTGAAGACGTTCAAAGTTCTCTGGAGTCATCATGGTCCCCATGATGCAACCTGGGAGACCGAAGCCTACCTAATCGCAAACTACCCCGTCTTTTATAATAAATGGTACTAAAACTCAAATCTCGGGACGAGATTTCGTTAAGGGGGGAAGGGCTGTGACACCCTGTGTCAAGCTTTCATTAGGAGCATCATTAGCCTCTAAGCACATTATTTCATTGCATTCATGTTTGCATATGCTATCATCTCATGTGTGTGTTTATGTGCTTTGAAACTAGAATTGAATAGGTGTTTTGTGCTTAATCTTGTGCTTAACCCGTTTAGTTAGCCTTTGTTTTGCTTAGAGTAAAAGTGTGGTTTGTTTTGTTTAGTTACCCTGCTTAGTTCTTTAATTAAGAGAAAATGGAAAAGGAAATCAGAATCGAGACAGGCTGAGTGCCACCCCTCGATCGCGACCCCACCGCTCGATAGGCTCGATGACGGACTGAGGGTCCGAGCGAACGACCCCAGGCCAAGGCTCGATCGACCAGTCAGTCTGTCGACGCCCTACCCTCGAGTCCTTCTACCCTCGAGTTTTACCCCTCGATGACGGACTGAAGCTCGAGCGAACGACCCCGCACAGAGGGCTCGACCGAGTCAGAGGCTCGATCCGCCAATCGACCTACCCTCGATATCGACCCTCGCTCGCACGCTCGACCTCACGCACATGTCGCGCACGCCCGCGCGCACTCACCCGACCGCGGCTGAGCCGTACGTCGGAGTCATCCGCCGCGTGGCCGCTGATGCCTGACCGCGGAAGTGGAACACGCCATCGCCGCCGCTTCGGCTCTGCGCCGACATCGCTGTCGCCGATCGCGCTGTCTCGCTCAAATCCGAGTTAACGGCGCTAGGACCAAGTCGGCTTCGCTTTTCGCCGCTGACGTCCTGCTTCGCCGCCGCAGACCTGCCAGCGGCCCTGCCGCACGCCGCGCCGTCGTTTCGCAATAACGTTGCCGTAGTGCCGCGTCCGATCAGCGCCCCGCCTTGTCTCTTTCGCAGTCAAGCGCGAATCCGCGCTAACGGCGCGTCGACCAAGTCCCGCTCTGTTTCGTCGCCGCAAGCACGCCAGCGCCGCTGCCACCGCCGCGCCATCGCGTCACGTCCCCTCTAGCAGCGCCGGTCGGCCATGACCAAGCAAAGAGGAGCGCCTATACCTCCACCACCTCCCGCACTCGTTTGCACTCATCCGCACTCGCGCAATCGCTCGCAGTTCTCTGTTCTTCGTTGCGCCGAGAGCTCCGAGCACCGCAATCGCCTTCTTCTTAAATCCACCACCGCCCGAGTTCCTTTGCTCAATCCCTCTCGCAATAGCTTTCGCTTTTGCCCCGCACCCACGCTGCTCGCCTTGTTTCATCAGCCGCAGACTCCAGTCACCGGAACGTCTTTCGCCGTTCTTCGACTCCGAGTCGCCACCGCACTGATCAACCCACGTTCGCCGTTCACCGTCTCGCCTCCGACGCCTCCATCTTCGTGGAAGCTTCGTCGGAGTTAACAGAGGTGAGAACACCTTTCCCCTAGCTTCAGTTCGACCCGTGTCGTCACAGCACCGTTGGCCGTGCGCCATTGCCGCCGCCGCGAAGCTTGCACGTGGCCAGGTTTCCACAGAGCCTCTCTGGCTCAGTTAGCCCTCGAGCCGCACTCGCCACTTCACCACGATGCTCACGCACCACAGCGCCGAGCATCGCTTTGCCGATGATCGTTTGCCGATGATCACTTCGCCGTGTAACACCGCCGAGCTGCACCACCAATGCACACCGTCGACCCCTCTTCACGGTCGCACTGGTTCAATCAACACCACCAGTGGATGCGCGTAAGTCATCCCGAGCCTAGCACAGCCAATCCTACCGCCGAAGACTTCACCATCGGCGAGAAAACGTCGATCCGCACCGTTCTCTGTTTTCGATCGACGGTCGCTGGACCTCGAGTAATCGAGGGTCATCCTCGAGTAATCGAGGGTCTTGCTCGACAGTCGCCTCGCAAGCCTCGACGTGCCTCGAGCCCGTCCCGAAATGTTTTCCTATTCGTTTTCAGTGGTATGCCTTGTTTGTGTGTTTTTATCTAGAGTTAGTAAAGTCTTGTGCTAGTTTCTGTTTAGAATAAGTATAGCCTGTTGTGTCCTGCTAGCGAGTAGCTCGAGCCTTAGTAGCTTTGTGGTAGTTCTCTTGGGTGTATGCTTAGAATCTCTGTTAGTGTGTTAAATCCTGTTCAAGCATCATCCTTGCACCTTTCAGTTATTTATCTATGCATTGCAATCATTTAGGATCCGTGGAGGAACATCAGGAGCCCACAGAGACCGAAGTCCAGGAGGTACAGGAGCCGTACGAGGAGTACCAAGAGCTCGACACTAACCTTCCTGAGTGCCCTGACCACCAACCCTCCACCTTCTCTCAAGGCAAGCCCCGGAGCATTCTTAAGCCTCCCAGTTTTTACAATTAATCTACTTGAGTATTTTATACTGTGATGCATTAGGTAATAGGAGTTGTTTGAATCCCAAATTGATGCATTACCTTCCTTGATATTTGTTTTACCTACCTTGTTACCCTGTTAATAATAAAGTAAAAGCAACCGCTTAGCATGCTTAGAATAATGGTTACCTTTCTTTTTATGTTTCGTATTATCCCTTGTGGGTAATACTATCACGGTTGGCTATATTCGCTATCGTGGAAAGAACCTATGGTAGTAATGAAATACGGTCAACTGGAAGGCAAGTGCACCAAGTGGTCAAGACTTGGGGGCAGTCCGTCCATTGGATCGTGTAGGTTTGTACACGATGGTGGCCCTCTTACATCTTTGAATGCGCCCTTTCACATAGGGGCCGTCGGGAGTGTCGACCCCGAAGCCGAGTAAACATTGTCCGAACCGGAGCTCGCTCTGCTGTGAGCACCCCTCTAGACTGTAGGCATGATCTGCCCCGTGGTGGCCATCTATTTTCTACAATTGGGGTGGACCAATACGAGCCCGCGTCGTTTACCACCTGGACTTTGTTGAGCGGTAACCTAATGCTGACCCGACGGGGTAAAGTATGGGCGTGTGTTAAAGGTAATCTTACCAGCTGGTGTATATCGATTCGAATTGCCGCCCCCCACTGGATATGGGGGATTATGCTGAGCTTCACCACGGTACAACTCCATGTGACATCTTAATGGTTCTACTAAAATATTGATGAAGGAACTGGATATATGTTACTATATTGTTTGAGTAGAATCAAGTGTGTGCTCTAGTGTAGATGCAATAACCTAGAGATAATTAATAGGATAAAAGATGACTGCTCATCGTATCTTTTAAAGTAAACCCCTTAAGTTAAGCATTTCCGCAAAGTAAAGCTTATCCAACTCCAGATACAGCCATGCATATCCTTGGAGTCTTTTATTTTCAGTTAGACGGGTAAGTCTAGCTGAGTACATTCCTGTACTCAGGGTTTATCCCGTTGTTGCAGATGGCCAAGTATACATCGGCTATTGTAAGCACTGTCTCTATCCTTTCTACGGAGAAGATGAGTAGGCCTTGGGCAAGGTCTTCTACAAGCTCACCTTTTGCTGTTGCCGGACCTGACGTTGTGGGCACCCCTGTCGTTTGAAAACCTCAAATTCCGCTTCAAACTCTGTTTTATTTGGCCACATGTGTAGTGGCGTAAGTACTACTTTTATTTGGAACAAAGAGTTGTAATAACTTTATTTCGTACTTTAAGTATTTCCTTTGATTCGTGGCTCGTTCGAATGTGTATCCCTGAATGTACGCGTTCCTGAGTTGATGTAAGAAATCCTTCGAGATTTCCAGACTACCGGGTTTATATGGGCTCAAGTGTTTTAAATGGTAGTTAAGTCAGCTACGTTAGCACTTGATCTCCTATAATCTGGGCGGTTCCGTCACAGTAACCCTAGGCCTGGCTGGCTGCTGGAGCAGTCCGGACGCTGTTGTGAGTCCGGACACAGAGCTCCGGACGCACGTCCGGAGCCTGGCGCTCTCTGTAAACGCCCTGGTGAATGGACCGGACGCTGTTGTTGGTCCGGTTGGGGGAACCGGACGCGCGTCCGGAGGAAAGCGCTCTCTGGAGTGCTCCCTGCGTGAGGTCCAGATGCTACTGTTGCAGGGACCGGACCGCACTGTTGCGTGCGTCCGGAGCCATGTGGAGCGCGTTGCAGTGCGCGCGGAAAGAAGCAAGTTCAAACGAAGGCTCGACCGGACGCATGTGTGACGGTCCGGACTGCACCTTGGGTGCGTCCGGACCCTCCGACCAGAGGCTGGAACAGAGCCGTTGGCTCTCGGCTGGAAGAGGGTCCGGACGGTGTTGATGGTCCGGACCCCCAGTGAAAAGTGCGTCCGGAGTGGCCGCAGAAAGCGTTTTTCAGGGGCAAAACAGCTAGTGTTGAGTGTGGGCTATATAACGTGATATGGCCGGCCCTTTGGGGCATCTCTTGCACATTCTACTCACTCACACATTTGTGCTTGTTTGAGAAACATATTTGACATATTCTAGAGAGATAGAGTGAATGCAAGTGCATTGCTTTGTTGATTGCATACTAGTGGCACTTGGTGATCGTGGTCATCGCGGAGCTCTTGTTATTCTTGGAGATTGCCATCTCCTAGACGGCTTGGTGCGACGAGGATCGTTGAGCGGAGGAAGGTGATTGTCTCCGGCTCCGATCGGTGAATTGTGAGGGGTTCTTGAACCTACCCCGCGGGAGATTCGCGAAAGGTATCTCTAGTGGATTCCGCGTAGCTTGGGGATCCCCATCTTGTGTTGGTTGTGCGGCACCCTTGAACGGGTTTGGCTTTAATTGCCAATTAGCGCGTGAACCTCCAAGTGGGTGTATCGCTACCACGAGGACTAGCTTGTTGGCAAACAAGTGAACCTCGGTAAAAAATATTGTGTCTCATTGTCTCTCTACCGAGGATTCATATTGTGAGTGTTTATCTATTGGTTCATCCCTTCGTGGTGGTATAACCCTTCTATCTCTAGCTTTGTATTACTTTCTTTCATTCTTGCAAAGTAGAGATTCTAGCTTAGCTTGTGTAGCTTAGCTTAGTAGCTCTAGTTGTCTAGCCCTTGTGTGTGACATAGGATATATCTTGCTAGTAACTAGACTTGATATAGGAGGCTTGCCGACCCTTGTAGTGCTAGAGCAAACTTGCTTATTGCCGTGTTTTATTCTAACAAGTTTGCTAAGTGTTGTTGTAGAAAATTTAATTAGGCTATTCACCCCCTCTAGCCATTCCTAGACCTTTTAAGTGGTATCGGAGCTAGTACACCGTACACAAAGGCTTAACATCCCACGGTGTTAAAATGGATCAAATCAACAACACCAAGAGGGCACCTAAGTTTGATGGCACCAATTATAGCTATTGGAAGGCCTTGATGACCACCTATCTTAAATCAATCAACCGAAAGATATGGTTGGTGGCCGACAAGAAGTTTGAGGTGGTGAATGAAGAGGCACCCACCACGGCCGAAGAGGAGAAGCTCGAAAACAATGATATTGCCTTGAGTGCAATACATGAGGCAATCTCCAAGGAAGTCTTTGAGCAAATCAAAAACTTGGAGAGTGCTCATGAGGCTTAGAAGAATCTAGAAGAGTCATATGAAGGGACTCAATCCATGAAGGGAGCAAAGGCCTATATCTTGAAGGAGAAGTTTGCTAGCTTCAAAATGAAGGAAGATGAGAACGTGCTCGAGATGTTCAATAGGCTTGAGGTGCTTGTCAATGACCTTAAGTCACTTGGAGAGAAGGTGGAGAACAAAGACTTCTCATTCAAATTTCTAAGAAGTCTTCCCTCAAGATTTGAGATGCTAGTCACTCTATTGGTGAGAAGTGGATTGGACACAACCACACCAAACCAAATTCTTGGTGAGGTGATGACCGATGACACCTTTAGAGAAGACAAAGACAAGATTAGAGAGAACAAGGAAAAGAAGGATGACAAGAAAGAAGATAAGAAGTGATGAGTGTATGGGTGTCCCGATCTTTCGGTGGAGATAGATAACTATGATTTGACTGGAGAGACGTTCACGATCCGACTACAACCATCCAAGGACGCTGCGCCTTAGCGATCGATACACCAAATCCAGCGGTTGCTCACGATCTTGCGGATCACAACCAACCAAACCACTAGGGTTATTCCTGCAAGCAATCGAAGAACAAGCAAGAACAAGTAGAACAAGCACTCAATTGCAAATAAGAGATGAAGGATCAGATGTGATACACATGAAGGTGGGGTTCCGAATCAAGTAGAACGGATGGTCTAGTCGACACACGCGTCTATAAGGAAGTAGCAACAGCTAAACTTTCATCTAAACAAAACCCAATCTGTTTGTGGCGGCTCTAGGGGAATATAAGAAGGGGGGAGGACGACCAAAGGGTGCTGGGGTCGTCCTACAACCCTAGGATGAGTCCCTAATGGACCCAAATTGATACATGGGTCATATGCCTAAAATAAGGTGACGCAGCACCATTGGCAGAAAAGGTCTCGGCATTAAATCACTGACTGTGGTCGCATCTGGTTAGATATAGGTACGAGTAAGGACTCATTGGAAAGTAGACTTGATAAGCTTTCCAAAAAGTCCTAGAACGTCCCAATCGGAATCCGTATGAAGTCGTGACAACCGTCGCAAGTTGGGACTCTTCTGCAGTCCGAATTGAACTTTCCAAAACGTGTTGGACTTGGACTCTTTGTTTCCTTGGATCCAGAGTGACGTGGTGGCCTGGTGGAGGACGTTAGGAACACTTGGATATGGTCCCCAATCAACTTCATTAACCATCCATGCTTTCCATATCCAATCGAACCTTCCCTTGATCCATGTAAGCAATTCTGAAAATGACAATATACATACTTTGTGGTGCAATACCAATTCATCAAACATATCAATCATAATACTCATATAGAATGGTTTCACCTTTGGTATATAAGTGGTTGACATGGTCATATCTAAGCCGGTGATGTCCTCATCAAGAAGAAGAGTGTGACATTCAAAGCCACATCATTATCTAAGGGCAAAACAAAGTGTGATGAATCAAGCAATGATGAATGCTCAAGCAATGATGATAGTGATGATGAAGAACAAATGGCTCTCTTTGTCAAGAAATTTGGCAAGTTCATGAAGAAGAAGGGATATAGAGCTAGAAGAAAGAAGAACTCCTTCAAGAGCAAGAACAATGACAAGAGGTGTTTCAAGTGCAATAGCAAGGATCACTTCATTTCGGATTGCCCACATCATAGTGATGATGAAGATGAGAAAAAGGGCAAGAAGAAAGAAAAGAAATAGAGCAAGATGTTTCTCAAGAAGAGTAAGAAAGGAGGCTCATATGTTGTCACTTGGGATAGTGATTCAAGTGAAGATGATGACTCAAGTGATGATGAGAAGAGATCAAGCAAGAAGAAGACTCTCGCTAGCATTGCTATGAAGAACAAGATCTCTCTCTTTGACACTCTCTCTACATGTTTTATGGCTCGGTCCACTAAGGTACAATCCGATGATGAAAGTGAATCTAGTGATGATGATAATGATGATGAACCCACTAAAGATGAACTAATTACAATGTTGGAAGATGCTAAGACTCACTTTTTCCTCATAAGAAAAGAGTGCAAAGCATTGCGAAAAGAGAATAATTCTCTCAAGCAATCCTTTGATGAGCTCAATCTTACTCATGAGAGGCAAACGGATGCCCATGAGAAGGTTGGCAAAGCTCACTTTAAGCTTGAAAAAGCTCACTCCAAGCTTGAATAGGCTCATTCACTTCTTGTTGAGAAAAAGGAGAAAAAGCATGTTTCAACATATGACATGGAAACAACTTGTGATATAATTGATGAATCATTCTATCAACCCATCATCATCACCCCAACTAACCCTTCTTGTAGCACATCTAACTCTACCTCTTCTACTAGTGATGTTTTCACTTGTGACACTACACTAATGGTTTAGAATGAGACCTTTAAGAAGGAGGTTGGTAAGCTCACTCTAGCATTAGGAAATGCCTATGGTGGAGACGCCCGCTTGCTTAAGTGTTTGGGTAGCCAAAGGTTCTCCTTTTGCAAAGAGGAACTTGGATATATCCCCAAGAAAGGTAAGGCGGCCTTTGCAACTCCAAAGCCTCGCTTTGTGAAGAGCAATGGTCGGTTTTGCACTAGTTGCAAGCAAGTAGGGCATGATGAGCAATATTGCAAACTAAACCAAAGCAAGATAAAATTTACAAATGCATCTATTCGCTTTGACTCTAGTTATGTGCTTACCAAGGGCAAGAAAGGTGTGATTGCTAAGTACATGGGTACTCCCAATGAGAGCTCAAAGAAGAAAGCTATTTGTGTACCTAAGTCCTTAGTCACTAACTTTGGAGGACCCAAACAACAATGGGTACCTAAGAAGAATTGAATCTTTTGTAGGTCAATTATAAAGCCGGAGGGAGGCATTGGGTGCTTGATAGTGGGTGCACTCAACATATGACCGGAGATTCAAGAATGTTCAACTCTATTAAGCCAAATGATTACAATGGGATTGAATCTATAACATTTGGTGACAATGGCAAAGGGAAAGTCAAAGGGCTTGGTAAGATTGCTATATCAAATGACATGAGCATATCCAATGTGTTGCTAGTAGAGAGCTTGAACTTCAACTTGCTATTCGTAGCTCAACTTTGTGATCTAGACTTTAAATGCATCTTTGGAGTTGATGATGTAGAGATCATAAGTGTAGATGGCTCTAACTTGATATTCAAAGGATTTAGATATGAGAACCTATACTTAGTTGATTTCAATGCCAAAGAAACTCAATTGTCAACTTGCTTGCTATCCAAATCTAGCATGGGTTGGTTATGACATAGAAGGTTTGGTCATGTTGGAATAAGGCAATTGAACAAATTAGTCAAGCATGATCTAGTTAGAGGCTTGAAAGATGTGGTTTTTGAAAAAGATAAGCTATGTAGCTCTTGTCAAGCCGACAAACAAGTTGGAAATACTCACCCTAGTAAGAGCATGATGAGTACTTGCAAACCATTTGAGCTCTTGCACATGGACTTGTTTGGACCAACCGCCTACACTAGCATTGGTGGAAACAAATATGGCTTTGTGATAGTTGATGATTTCACTAGATATACATGGGTATTCTTCTTGAGTGACAAGAGTGAAACATTTGATACATTCAAGATCTTTGTCAAGAGATGTCAAAATAAATTCGAAACAACTATCAAGAGAGTAAGAAGTGACAATGGTAGTGAGTTCAAGAACACAAGAGTTGATGAGCTATGTGATGAATATGGAATCAAACATCAATTCTCGGCCAAGTACACACCTCAATCAAATGGGCTTGTTGAGAGGAATAATATGACACTCATTGATATGGCAAGATCTATGCTTAGTGAATACAATGTGAGTGATTCTTTTTGGGCCGAAGCTATCAACACGGCTTGCTATTATAGCAACTGACTCTATTGCCACAAGATGCTTGAGAAGACACCTTATGAGCTATTGAATAGAAGAAAGCCAAATATTGCATACTTTAGAGTATTTGGATGCAAATGCTATATCTTGAAGAAAGGTGCAAGATTGAGCAAATTTGAGAAGAAATGTGATGAAGACTTCCTACTTGGTTACTCAACTACAAGCAAAGCTTATAGAGTATGGAATCTTACTCATGGCATAGTTGAGGAGGTACATGATGTGAAGTTTGATGAAACAAATGGTTCTCAAGATGAGAATGACAACCATGATGATGTGAGAGGTGAACCATTGGTCAATGCAATGAAGAACATGGATATTGGGGACATTCGGCCAAGGCAAGTGGATGATGACCAAGATATTGAAGATCAAGTGAATCCTCCATCCAATGTGCAACTAAATGACAATCAAGCTAGTTCATCCTCTCCAACTCAAGATCAAGAAGCTAGTTCATCTACTCTACCCAATGATCAACCAAGTACAAGCAATCAACTTCCAACACTCCAACCTACATCTATTGCAAGGGATCATCCTTTGGATCATATTATTGGAGATATCACTAGTGGTGTACAAACAAGATCAAGATTGGCTTCATTTTGTGAGCACTATTCTTTTGTATCATCTATTGAGCCAACCAAGATTGAAGAGGCTTTGCAAGATATTGATTGGGTAAATGCTATGCATGAAGAGCTCAACAACTTCACTAGAAATCAAGTTTGGGAGCTAGTTGAGAGACCAAAGAACCACAATGTCATTGGCACTAGATGGATCTTTCGTAACAAGCAAGATCAAGATGGAATAGTGGTGAGAAACAAAGCAAGACTAGTTGCACAAGGCTATACTCAAGTAGAGGGTCTTGACTTTGGAGAAACATATGCACCGGTGGCAAGGCTAGAAGCAATAAGGATTCTATTAGCTTATGCTTGTGCTCACAACATCAAGCTCTATCAAATGGATGTGAAGAGTGCATTTCTCAATGGGTACATCAATGAATTAGTATTTGTTAAGCAACCACCCGGTTTTGAAGATGATGTCACACCCGGTTTTAAAGACAAAACCAGATACACACTATATGTGAGCCCAGGAAGTCAAATCTCACATATAGCCACAAAACAAGGTAATATCAAAAGACAATACCTAAAATATATAACATATAAGGTCAAAGGATAACCTTAAAGCAACAAACAACAGAACGACCACTTCGATCTTTGGGTGAAGACTCCAAGTCCACAGGGACCAACTGACTGGTTGATCACAAGCCTATCTTCTCCGAACTCTTGCAAACTGGTACCCATCCGGAATTTTTATCCAAAAGATTGAAAAGTAAAGCAAGCGTGAGCACATATCGTACTCAGCAAATATAGCATGGGGTTATGAAACTCAAAAGGTTGACATTGGCTTACTGCATTTAGCACTTTTAGTTAATCAAGATTTTAATTATCAAGTAACATCAAGTTCTGCTTAAGCCCCAAATGATCCCACTTATAACCTTGCCAAAGTTTAAAGGAACATAAACATCATCATTATAGTGGCAATAGGAACATAAAGATTGATCAAGTTAATTATAATTATAATTATAATTATACCGTAAGTTTTTCGGGCCGCTCGTAACCGTGAGCACGACTGATATATCAGTTTTTAACACTCTGCAGAGGTTGTGCATCTTTACCCGTGAGTCGTGATTTACCCTTTCGCCCGAGGGGATCAGCCTCTTGACCCTCTTCCAAGGAAGGTCGGCAGGGTTCACTATGAAACCTTTCATAGTATCTCGTCTAACAAGATTAGGGCCGCTAGGATTGGCAAGGGGCGATAGAGCCCCCCTTCCGAGTAGCATAAAGACCGCAGCCTACGCTCAAACTCGGACAGAGGCTGCACTATAACCAGCTCGGCAAGAGCCTAATGCGCCCTTTCGGGTAACCGCTAACGAGCTATAAAAGAGCCTACTATTGAGTTAAAGCTAGAGCCGTGTAGCTCTCACGGTAGCACTGTTAGTCCTAACTTTTGCTAACAGTAAGTTGTTATAAAAGGTTATGTTCCAATTGCCATAAACAGGTTCACCAATCATTCAAAGTAATAACATTTGACAGGGATCAAGTATCATTTATATAGCACTAGCCATCTACCCATATGCATAACCCATAGGAGTCAAGGTAAAGGATTTCAATTCTATGGAAATATACTACGTGTATCAAATTAAACACATGCACATGAGATTATGATTATGGTGAATAGGATAACAAGGTAGGTCCCATGCTATACTTGTCTTAAACTTGGATCCTTCTTCTGTTGACTCGTAGCTCTTCTGAGGACTCGTAGCTCTGGAAGATAGCTTCTTGCACACCACGTAAATCTCACCGACTGGACATGATCATAGAGCACCACACAAACATCCAAACATTCATACACGAGCAAACATGAACAATGGTGAGAACAGTACACCAGCGGTGATAAAACAAATTAAAAGGCTTATAAAAAGAATCTGCACATCACTAGGATCACATTGACGCGAAAAACACTCTAAACGGAGCTACAGTGTGAAAGATACATCTACCATTAGAAAACTATTGGCTTTGTTTATTTTAACTATTATAAAATGTGAATAAGGTACTTCAGTGAGATATCTTATAATTAAATTAAGTCTAACTAAACTTTGTTTAGAAAACAAGGTGAAACTAGGTATAAGGATCTGCATTACTTTTAATTAGAAAACCATTGCATATAGTTTAATAGAATTATCATTTTATTTGGAAGCATAAAACATGATAAATTAGGTTAGATTACGTCATTACGGTTTTATCGTAACTTGAACGGGTCTAAATAGAACTATGGTTTATTGATTTTTGAAACATAGAAAAACATTAAGCATTTACTATTTTATAAACAACTAAGAAATATTTATCAAATTTATTTTAGTTCTGAAAATGCTATTTATGTTATTTAAGAAAAAATATTTATAAGATTGGAAACATATTGGTACACGGAGGAAGGCTTATCGCTGGAAAAAGTAGGGTCAACAAATCTGGACGGATGATTGCCAAAACATGTGTATTTCCATTGTATTTTTTTGGAATTGATTTTGTAAAGGAAAACGGCCAGAAAACACATTCATGACGTCAAGTGGTGTCATCAAGCTAGCAATTGAACTGCGCAGTGCAGAGCACGCACGGCTGGTGGCCTGGTGCTCCAAAGCTGCAGCGATTCTTGAGTTTGAGTGTGGCGGAAACGAATGGATCGAGCTACGCCGTCATCTCACCTATGGGCTGGGCACGGCGCCATGGGAGAAGCCAACACCGGTGCTACTGGTTGTTTTAGGGGAGGGAAAAAGGGAGGCCGTCACGGCGGACTGCCCCCGCCAGCCAGGGAGCTCGTCGGCGAGGTTCGGAGAAGGGACTACGACCTCGATTCGACGTGGAAAAGATTCTGTGAGAGAGAGAGCAAGGTGCATAGCTCACCTTTGGCGAGAAGTGAAGACAAGGGCGGCTCGGAGACCACGGCGACGAATGATGGCGGCCGGTGACGTCCACAGCGGTGCGGCTCCGGTGAGCAAGGACGACGCGGAGGGGCGGACGGTGGTCCTCGGTGCGACGCAGCTCCGGCGGCGCCCTGGAAACCAGTGGCTAAGGTGGCCGTGCGGGCATCAGGGGAAAAGAGAGGGGATTTGGGTTCCAGTTTTAAGAGAGGCCGGGAGCGGGGAGGAAGTGAGAGCGGGCGAGCATGGCGGCGGTTGCCTGGGAGCTCGGCACCACGTGGCGGCCGTTGCCGATGACTTCGGCCGGAGGCGCTGCAAGGCTCTCGGGAGTAGTTCGAGCGCAATTGAGTTGGGGAAAAGGGAGAGGGAGGAGTGCTGGGGCCGTTTATGAAGCCAAAGGGGTCGTGGGACGCTCCCACGTCGCGGGTTCGTGGCCGAGCGCGGACGTGGTGGTTCCCAGCTCCGGATTCGAGTGGCCAGAGGAGGGAGAGAGAGCTGACGCGCAGGGCCCGTTTGGCAGTGGGAGAAAGGGAGGGAGTGTGCCCGCGTGGGCCGGATTTGTTGGGCCGGCTAGCTGGACCGAGGTGGAGAAAGAGGAAGTGCGGGTGGGAAAGAGGCGAGCTGGGCTCGTTCCTGAGTTGGGCTAGAAGGGAGAGAGGGTAAAGAGAAAGAAAGATAGCCCCTTTATTTTGTTTTGCTAATTAATTTTGAAAACCATTTTCAAATCCTTTTGAATCCAAATAAGTTTTGAAACACTTTATAAATCATTTTCTGAGTTTTGAAAATCAAACTTTGAAGTTGTTTTTAATAAAATCTTTTAAAACTCTATTTATTTTATAAATAGATCAAAATTGCTTTGGACCAAAAAAACTGAGTTTTATTAAATTGTTTATCACTCAATTAAATTTAAATGCAAAGGCATGAATGCAACACCCCTTTCGTATTCAATTGAAAACATTTTTTAAAAATTCACATTTTGCACATTTTTATTTACTAAAAACCTAATTAATTCTTATCAATTTTAGGAAAAACATAAATCCTTTTATTTTATCTAGTGTTTTCTATTCACAACCCAAAATAGAAATTTTGGGGTGTGACAGATGACAACAAACCCAACCATGTGTACAAGCTAAGGAAAGCATTATATGGCTTGAAGCAAGCTCCAAGAGCATGGTATGAGAGGTTGATGGACTTTCTCCTCTCTAAGGGATTCATTATCGGGAAGGTTGACACTACCCTATTCACCAAGAAGATTGGGAAAGACTTGTTTGTGTTGCAAATCTATGTGGATGACATTATCTTTGGGTCAACCAATCAAGAGTTTTGTGAAGAGTTTGGTAACATAATGGCTAATGAATTTGAGATGTCTATGCTTGGAGAGCTTAGTTACTTCCTTGGTCTTCAAGTCAAACAATTGAAGAATGGGACTTTTGTTAGTCAAGGCAAGTACATCAAGGACATGCTCAAGAAGTTCAATCTAGATGAAGCAAAGTCTATTAGTACACCAATGGGAACAAATGGAAATTTGGATGGTGATGCTAGTGGCAACATGGTAGATCAAAAGCTATATAGATCAATGATTGGTAGCTTGCTCTATGTGATCGCATCAAGACCGGATGTCATGTTTAGTGTATGCATGTGTGCAAGGTTTCAAGCATCTCCTAGAGAGAGTCATTTGAAAGCCACAAAGAGGATATTGAGATATTTGAAGCATACACCTAATGTTGGGTTGTGGTATCCTAAAGGATCAAACTTTGAGTTACTTGGATACTCCGACTTGGACTATACGGGTTGCAAGACAGAAAGGAAAAGCACATCGAGCACTTGTCAATTGCTTGGAAGATAACTAGTCTCATGGTCATCAAAGAAACAAAATAGTGTGGCACTCTCTACCACTGAAACCGAGTATATTAGTGCGGGGAGTTGTTGTGCACAAATACTTTGGATGAGAGATACTTTAAATGACTTTGGAGTCAAATTCAAGCTCATCAACAATCTGGTTCAACACTCAAGAACAAAGCATATTGATGTTCGTCATCATTTCATTAGAGATCATCAATTGAAAGGGGACATTTCTATCACAAGTGTTGGCACCGAAGATCAATTGGCCGATATCTTTACCAAGCCACTAGATGAGAAAAGATTTTACAAGCTAAGGAATGAGTTGAATATACTTGATTTCTCCAACATGAGTTGATGCACCCCCCCACTTATATGACGTGCCTCTACTCCAACAATGCAAGGTAAAAGTTGATTTGAGAGCATTCATCAT
Source organism: Microstegium vimineum (assembly GCA_022036555.1). Taxonomy (NCBI): domain Eukaryota; kingdom Viridiplantae; phylum Streptophyta; class Magnoliopsida; order Poales; family Poaceae; genus Microstegium; species Microstegium vimineum. Next base: position 43,426,176 of record CM039124.1, on the reverse strand, counting down.
ACCTTGTTAGGACTTGTGTAGAGCATATAGACATAATTCATGCTTCTAGGCTCATTCATGAAAACTAAAATGTCTTTGATGCTTATATGGTACCACTATAGCTTCTATGAGTTGATATGAACTAGTGGTGACATATGACATGTTGATGTGCTTGCAATCCTAGTATTTGATCTATGTCTATGAACTCAAAATGTTTAATTCAACATAGGCAAGATAACCATCTTAGCATGTGTGAAAAAGCTTGTCTATGGTTTAAACCGAATTAAATATCTTGGGCAAGTAGCTTAGATCAAGCCAAAGTTGAAAACAATCTTTCACCCTATCTCACACTAAGGGGGAGCTAAAACTTGAATATCTATAATTGGTCCCACCTTTTTGTGTCAATTGGATGACAAAGGGGGAGAAGTTATAAAAGAAATATCATGGGGGAGAAGTTGAAAAGATATAACATAAAAAATGAATGAAAAATCAATTTTGAAAAGAGAACACACAAATAGGGGGAGAAAGCTCATGAACACCTTGTTGCATTTGAATGCTTGCATCCTCATATGTATTGTTGCACAAGTACTTAAATTAAATATTCATGCTTGTGTGGTGTTTGCTAGTGAGTCTAAATGAATGATGATTGATCTACTAGCATGCATAGGTTGATTAGCTCTAACCCATGAACTTTTAAGTGTTTTTGGTTTCAAGTGGTGTCTAGCTAATCATGGTGCTAAGGGTGATTCTAATTTCCGCACTCCGATGGTATCACGCTTCAAAGGTCTACTCTTAAAACCTTAGCATCATTTGGTAGCTATTTACTCTCCCACAATGCCTATCTATACATATGTGCAAAACTTGAACCAAACTCATGAAGCACATATGTAGGGGGAGCTAATAACTACCAAAACCGAATTTGTGTAATTTGTCCAAATCTTGAATCTTTGATTAAAATGCTTGGACAAGAAACTCAAGTTCAAAATGATTATATTTCATATCTTTATGGAAGGGTTGTCATCAATTACCAAAAAGGGGGAGATTGAGAGTCTCCCATGTGTTTTGGTTTTGAGTAATTGATGAAACCTACTTAGGTACTAACCTTGGATCTCTAAGTGTGAATCTTGAGATATGTTGGTACATGCCATGTGATGGAGCAAGGTGGATCATGTGAGGATGGCACAAGCTCTAGCATGGTGGTGGAAAGGAAAATGGTGTGAAGGCAAAGGTGATTGCTAGGAACCATTTTCGGGTTGGTGATCAAGACATCATACAGGATGTGATCACGTTTAGGATAGATAGCCATACTATCAAAGAGGGAGCTCTTAAGTATGATTACGGTTATCATGTGCCACTAGGTTCATATGCATTGCATTAAAATCATAGAGGATGTGATCACGTTTAGGATAGATAGCCGTACTATCAAGGAGGGAGCTCTTAAGTATGATTACGGTTATCATGTGCCACTAGGTAAGGAGGGAGCTCTTAAGTATGATTACGGTTATCATGTGCCACTAGGTTCATATGCATTGCATTAAAATCAATTGAACCAAGTGAAACACCAACTTAATCCAAGATAATTGTGAACTAAAAGCTAACACACGTGCACAAGTGTTGGAATCACTTAGTGTTGGCTCTTGGAATCTTGGAGAAGTTGGAGGAGATGTTTGGGCAGAGAAAGGCAGTTCGGACGCAGGATCCGGACGCTAGGGTATGCCAGACCGGACCATGGCGCATGCGTCCGGAGGGTAACCCTAGGCCTGGCTAGCTGCTGGAGCAGCCCGGACGCTGTTGTGAGTCCGGACGCAGAGCTCTGGACATGCGTCCAAAGCCTGACCCTCTCTGTAAACGCCCTGGTGAATGGACCGGACGCTGTTGTTGGTCCAGTTGGAGGAACCGGACGCGCGTCCAGAGGAAAGCGCTCCCTGGAGTGCTCCCTGCGTGAGGTCCGGACGCTACTGTTGCAGGGACCAGACCGCATTGTTGCGTGCGTCCGGAGCCACGTGGAGCGCGTTGCAGTGTGCGCGGGAAGAAGCAAGTTCAAATGGAGGCTCGATCGGACGCATGTGTGATGGTCCGGACTGCACCTTGGGTGCGTCCGGACCCTACGACCGGAGGTTGGAACAGAGCCGTTGGCTCTCGGCTGGAAGAGGGTCCGGACGTTGTTGATGGTCCGGACCCCCAGTGAAAAGTGCGTCCGGAGTGGGCGCAGAAAGCGTTTTTCAGGGGCAAAACGGCTAGTGTTGAGTGTGGGCTATATAAGGTGATATGGCCGACCCTTTGGGGCATCTCTTGCACATTCTACTCACTCACTCACACATTTGTGCTTGCTTGAGAAGCTTCCACCATTCATCCTCTAAACATATTTGACATATTCTAAAGAGATAGAGTGAATCCAAGTGCATTGCTTTGTTGATTGCATACTAGTGGCACTTGGTGATCGTCGTCATTGCGGAGCTCTTGTTATTTTTGGAGATTGCCATCTCCTAGACGGCTTGGTGAGACGAGGATCGTTGAGCGGAGGAAGGTGATTGTCTCCGGCTCCGATCGGTGGATTGTGAGGGGTTTTTGAACCTACCCCGCAGGATATTCGCGAAAGGTATCTCTAGTGGATTCCGCGTAGCATGGGGATCCCCATCTTGTGTTGGTTGTGCGGCACCCTTGAATGGGTTTGGCTTTGATTGCCAATTAGCGCGTGAACCTCCAAGTGGGTGTATCGCTACAACGAGGATTAGCTTGTTGGCAAACAAGTGAACCTCGGTAAAAAATATTGTGTCTCATTGTCTCTCTACCGAGGATTCATATTGTGATTGGTTATCTATTGGTTCATCCCTTCGTGGTGGTATAACCCTTCTATCTCTAGCTTTGTATTACTTTCTTTCATTCTTGCAAAGTAGAGATTCTAGCTTGGCTTGTGTAGCTTAGCTTAGTAGCTCTAGTTGTCTAACCCTTGTGTGTGACATAGGTTATATCTTGCTAGTAACTAGACTTGATATAGGAGGCTTGCCGACCCTTGTAGTGCTAGAGCAAACTTGCTTATCGTCGTGTTTTATTCTAACAAATTTGCTAAGTGTTGTTGTAGAAAATTTAATTAGGCTATTCACCCCCCCCCCTCTAGCCATTCCTAAACCTTTCACACGCTCCACACCCGCCCGGCGGCCGCCCGCACCAGCCGCCACCCTGCCCTCTCCCCGTCGGCGCCCCACACGACCATAGCCTCCAGCACCCCCACGCTCTCCCTAGTCCCTCCAAGCTCCATAGCCATCACTCCTTCAGCACCCCCGTCCTCTCCACCGTCGGCGCCGCCACAGCGGCGCGCCGTCTCCTCTCCTCTCCCCGGCAGCGTGACTCCCCATCAGCGAGCGGTGGCGGCGTGTGCGACTGCGGCGGCAGCTCCCTATCGGCGCGGCGGCGGCGTGACCTAGCAGCATGCGGTGTGCGCAGAGAGAGAAATTCCCCCTTTTTTTCTTGGCAAAATGCAGTCACAACGAAAATCGGTTAGTTCGGTTTAGAACCGGAACCGAACCGAATTTACCGAGTACCGAAGTGCTCGGTTCTGACAATTTTTTGGAACTGAACGGTTCTGTAAAGATGTGAAAGTTCAGGTTCTGTAAAGATGTGAAAGTGCAGGTTCTGTAAAGATGTGAAAGTGCTTCTGTTAATGACATTGTACAATGATAGTACCATTCTATTGATTTTGTCAGCAATTCAAGCACTGAGACATTGAAAAATTCATGCTCTATAATTCACTGACACTGAAAATTAACAATTCAAGCACTGAGACATGTTCAAAAATATTCAGTAACATAACAGTAACCTTCCATGTCTTAACAGAATGGAGAACTAAGAATTGACATGTTCAAAATATTCAGCAACATAGACAGTAACAGTAATAGTAAGCTTTCATGTCTCAAGCAACAACATTGTTTGGGCAATTACGTGCTGTCATGATCCACTAATTGCTTGCATTTTCCACACATCCGTTTTCTGGGCGCCTTCTTCTCCTTGCCCTTCTTGATTCTTTTGCTTCGCCCTCTGGAAATGATATCATTTGGTGGATGTATGTCAACTTCTTCTAGAATTTTGCGACCAAGGAATGATTCAAACTCATCTTGTTTATTAACTGTAGCAGCAGGAATAATATTTTGGAGAGGTTCTACAAGGTTTGATAAACTAGAATATAAAAATTCCATTCCTTGTTCAGAGTTCTTGGCCGTCTGGAATAGTTCTTCAAACTTGTTACGTGAATCTGAATTTTTTCTCCTCATTGCCACCTCCACATGATCTTTAGCCTTTTCATCCAGAAGGTTGCCTTCCTCATCGAAGAACAATTCTCTATAAAAATAAAGATTCGATCAGCACTATTGCACATAGAAAACAATACGTCTATGTAAAACAAACCAGACATGTAAACTCACCTTTTACACCTTTTGTCCCACCTCTTCATAAAATAAATTGGAGGTATCTCATTTTGCTTCTCGCCTCTAAGCACTTGAATGATATGACGACATGGGATGCCAAAGGACTCATAAAATTTACAGGAGCAAATACCAAACATGTTTGACTTGTTCATCTGAACCACTCGCTCTTTACCAGATACACTGCTGATGGTGACAATTTTTATATCTTCAGTCTCTGAAATCCCTTGAATAATACAATGATCTCTTGCAACTATGAGTTGTTCCTGAAACTTGCTGAAAATTTCATGAGTATATATGACACTTGTCTGCTTCTCCATGGCCCATGGTGTCATCAATTTAGGATTGGTGTGAAGACTTTTATTGTCAGCTATCAACTCCTCTTGGCGCTGGCTCTCCAAAGCTGTGTCAAACCTTAGCCAAAACTCAACAAAGGATAATTTTCGTTGAATGAAATGGTTAAAGAAAGAATTTGCACTCTCCGATCGTGATGTAGTCCTAAGGAGTCCTGCTAGAGGTATGTCCATAAAGTATGCTGGAATCCATGATTCTCGCATATCAAACTTTGTGGAAAACCTCTCATTTCCAGTGAGCTCATACTTTGTCATGATATAATTCCATTGAGACTCAAACTCATCTGAATTCTCGGAGCCCCAAACACACTTGTTTAATAATTTCCAGAAATCCTCATCATTTTTTATTTTGGGGCCAACCTTCTCAGGTACCTTATCCATGATATGTCACATGCAAAGTCTATGAGTCGTATTTGGAAAAATCTGAGCAATAGCTGCCTTAAGGCTCGCATCTTCATCTGTTATGATTAGATGAGGTGCTACTCCACCCATAGACTTAAGAAAGGTCTGAAACAACCATACAAATGAGTCGATCTTTTCATCAGCCAGAAACGCTGCCCCAAGGAAAACACTTTGCAAGTGATGATTGACCCCAGTGAATGGCACGAACTTCATATTATATTGGTTAGTAGTATATGTAGAATCTACCGAAAGCACATCACCAAAAACAGTGCAGTTTTTCCTACATATAGCATCTGCCCAGAAGACACGCACAAGCCGCCCTTCTTTATCCACCATAAACTCATAAAAGAAGGCAGGATTTACTTCCTTCTTTCGCTCAAGTTGATGCACAAACATTTGTGCATCACCATCCTTGATTTTGCTCCTCAAGTCACGATAATAGTTCTTCAAATCCCTCAACGTGCAACCAACATTCTCAAATCCACCGTCACTGACTTGGAGAAGTCGAAATGCCTGCGACGTGCCAATGCTTGCCTTATGACAGTTGAACAAAGTACTCTTTACCCTCTCACTAACATGACGGTTGGATCTTAGTAGGTGCTTCTTATCTGGCGACACAAAACCATGGTTGTGCTCCTCAACAAATGACAATAGTCGATACTTCTTGTCACTGTCAAGCTTGACAACAATATGTGCCTGACAACCATATCGGGTATCCATCACATTTGGTGTCTTCCTTTTTTTCCGGATTGATCACTAACTTATTGCTTCTCCTTCATGTGTTTCTCCTTCTTGTACCCTTCCCTTGAGCAATAATACCGCTGGTAAAATATTTTCTCATTTTGCTTCTTGTGCTGACCAACACGAACAGAGAAACCAGCATCGTGTGCATACGATTTGTAAAAATTCTCCACATCCGTGAGTGTATCAAAAATCATTCCAACCACAGGCTTTTTATTTGCTTTGCAATTATCTGCTATATTAGGAGAAGGTGTTGTTCGTAGTGTGCTTTATTCTTCAAGGTGGGCTCCAACTCCGGCATCGACGTCCATGATGGTCAGGACGACATCATCCATGCTGCTGGCCTCAACGGAGTCACAACCAACGTCAACTGCAAGACATTACCATTTTTCAGAGTCAAGAAACATATTAAACATGAAGGTATTATAGAAGAAACTAACCATGCAAGGCACTGCCAATGGTCGTGGGCACCATCGTCTGGCCGGCGATCGTGGGCACCATCTCGCCGACGATCGTGGGCACCATCTGACCGGCGACCGTGGACGTTCCAGCAGATGGGTCGGACTGAATCGTTCCAGTGATCGTGGACTGCGCGCGATGGTCGACGATCGTGGGCACTATCTGGCCGGTGATCCTGGACGATTCCAGCAGATGAGTCGGGCGATCGATCGTGGGCGTCCGCCATCCTCGATGGACTATCGTCACCGCGGCGGAAGTCGTTCCCGGGCAGGCGGCGGCGGAATTTTCCGGCCCTAGGTAATTCCCGGGCGGGCAGACAGGGGATTTGGGGAGGGGGTAATTTGAAAAAAATCAAGGATTACTAAGGCTAATGCGGGTGTTAATTCGCAAATTGATCGCGCTTCTCTCTGCAGCCACTAAATCTCAGATCATTGGTCCAGATGGATAGTTTGCAAGGTTGCACAGGAAGGCATATGATCCGGCGCCATATATCTATATACTATATCTATAAATAAACCACCCAGACCAAGCTAAGTAGTAGCCGCTGCCCGCTAGCATATATATGGCTGCTTCCAATCAATGCGTCCTACTTCTCCATTGCGTGCCTCCTCTCCATACATACATACATACATACATACATACATACATATAGATAGATCATATCAATAAGAGAAAGCTAGCTAGCTAGCAGCTAATAAGTGTGAAGGTAGTGATCCATCCATATATATCATCGATCTCCAGCTAATAGAGATCGAGCTAGCTCTAGCTGCACGTACAGGTCGTCGTCGTCGTCCAGCTAGCTTAGCATATGGCCATGGGGAAGGCCTTGGTGAGCAAGAGCTGGCAGGAGTCAAAGCTGCTGTGGCACATCGCCTTCCCGGCCATCCTCACTGCCGTCTTCCAGTTCTCCATCGGCTTCGTCACCGTCGGCTTCGTGGGCCACATCGGCTCCGTCGAGCTCGCCGTCGTCTCCATCGTCGAGAACGTCATCGAGGGCTTCGCCTACGGGGTCCTGGTACGTACGTCATCATGCAAACTACATCCCAATGTCCGCCCCCCGGCCGCCGCCTCCATCATCGGTGGTTTTGGTTTTAGTGCAAACAAAACTACGCACTAACTTTTCATTTGTTTCATTTCTTCATTAGAAAAACACAGATTTTTACGGCTTTATTTGGTCGCCGGATGGATTAAAACAAGCTAAGGATGAACAAATATAAAGAAATTATTAGCCCCGAAGATATATCGATCGACAGGGCCGGGTTTCTTACAATAATGGGTCGATAAAAAAGGTGGGTGGTTTGCACGTCCCCGTCGTCTCTAATAGCTACCACCACCTGTTATTTGTTCCTTCCCATGGAGGGTTAGACGACGATCCATGCATGAGAGCTAGCGCCATCCAGGACGGAGTACACATATACCTATACTCTCCATACTAAATTATAAAATATTTTGATTTTTCTACATATATTTATTCTATAATATATATCTCTAAATATAATACTCTTTACGTTTTAATTTATAGTTCGTTTGACTTTTTTGACCCCAACTTTATCACTCGTCTTATTGAAAAAAAATGTGCAAAAATAGTCAAATTTAAGTCATTCATATAGACTATTTATTAAATAAGTAAGTCATACCAAAAAAATGATATTTTACACAAAAAATTGAATAAGACAAGTGGTCAAACTTAGGATTGAAAAAGTCAAACGAACTATAATTTGAAACGGATTAAGTATATATCTAAATACATAACAAAAATAATATACTAGAAAAGCTAAAACGTCTTATAATTTAGAATTGAGAGAATACATACATAGTAAATTTGTTAAAGAAATACATAGCGTTTATTTCAAAAAGTCATTATAGCCGGTGTATATTAATTTGTACGTCACGACCATATATATATTCTTGTGCTCAAACGATTGTGTGTTATTAATGATATGCGTTAATCAAATTTAGTTTAGTTGGTGCTTACATGTACTCCCCCCGTTTTAAATTGTAATCCATTTAACCCTAAGTTTGACCACTCATCTTATTAAAAAAAATGTGTAAATATAGTGAAATTTAAGTCATTCTTGTAAATCATTTATTAAATAAATAATCCACAACAAAAAAAGTGATACTTTACATAAAAAATGAATAAGATGAATGATCAAACTTGAGGTTAAAAAAAATCAAATAAACTATAATTTAGAATGGTAGGAGTATATACTAGTATGTTTTTGCTTTAGTTTTCACGAACCTACAATAATATCACTTTGAACTATAATTTGTCCGTGCACGCATGTATGGATCCCACGCTTTGAATTGAAAAGGGTACGTAGTAGGTTCATCCTTTGAACCAACAATAATATCACTTTGAACCAACAATGGCTAGCACACACGGCCGGGGCCGATCCATCTATCTTCTTCGATGGATCAGATAGCTACAGGCCAAGTGTACGTATATAGCTAATGCGTATATATGATGAACTACGAAACCATTCATGATTGGAGCCACACACACACAGTGCTGGGGTGTTGGTGAATTTGATCCGATCCGATCCTCTCATCATTTTGTTTTAATTTGTTCAAAAGGTAATGTCGATATATTCATCAATTACAGTATATATTATTAGAGCGAACGGAAAATAAATTATAACTGATCGATCAGTCGTATAACTAACTAAACTGCTAGCTAGGGACCACATGCATGGTGACGTGGTTGTGAGTGTTTGTGACATGCATGTAGGTGTAGGTGTGTACGTGGCAGATGGATGGAACACGCCAGCAACTAGTAGTAGTAGTAAAAACCTAGTACTACCCCTAGCTAGCGAGGATCAGAGCAACGGCACGTAAGTATAGAGCCGGTGGTGATCAGGTGATGGCACGTACGTAGGAGTACATGTGTGATGTGTAGTAAAAAAGCAAGGTAGCCAACAAATTAAAGGCCAATCTGAAAAAGGAAGCAACACGCATGCAGATGAGATGATTGCGTTGCGGCCAAATTTTCTAGTAGCTGTCTCCACGCTTTCTGGGAGTTGGTAAAATTTATATAAGCTGTTAGAAGCAACAGGTGCTCACGTACATTTGTCTCCCTTGAAACTTTCTTTTCCCATAAAAAAAATCTTATATTCTGTAAAGAGTAAAAAAAATTAATTAAAATTCGATCAAATTAAGTTATATTAAAAAGTATTAATATTTATGACACTAAAATGGATATCATTAAATTGATTAATTAATTAGGAAAATATACCTTTGTTGTAAATTACCTAGTTTGCATTGTTGGATACATATGGATAGCGAAAGAAACATAAATTTAGAAGATATTTGAAATGGTTGGACTTAAAATATATAATAATTAATAAGCAAGATGAATGGAGCTACGTGTACCTATTATATATTTGTATCATAATTAAGATGAATGGTACGTATGTTGTTTTCTGTGGCATGCAGTAGTGCAACGTCCTGACCGGATGGATCACGATCATGTATATATATCCTTTAGGAATGCACATGTATCGGCCTTAAACCATATGAATTGGAATGTATACTCTAACACATATGATTTGAGGGAGATACATGCACTTCCAAACAAGGCCTTATTAAATCGTGCACACTACTATAGGTGGGTCGTGTACTGTATGATATGATCATCAATCAGTCGGTCACGGGGGCCGGGCCGGCGCATGCAGTACCGGCCGGTTATCAAATAAGGAAAACGACTTCAATTAATTTTGCATGTACAAATTAATTAAAACAACTCCACCACAAGTCCACAACACAACAAAGGTATATAGCGCTACGGGCGTATACGTCATCTCATCTGGTAGCTAGCTGCTGGTGTGTGTTGTGTGATCCCCATCGATGGCGACGACACGTACGTCCCGACGTGCCGATCGAGAAACGCCACGCTTTTTCCGGCGGTTTCTCGCCGGCCGGTGGTCGTTTTCGATCGTTAGGTGCCGCCCGCGCCGGACCGGGGAGGATTGGAGGAAGTAGTTGAATCTGATGAGAACTATAAAAAGTAACTAGGCGACCGTACCTCTGTCTGTCTCGGCTCCATCCACTAATGACAAATTAAAGTGGTGTCTGGCTTGCTTTCTTTGCCGCAACGATGCAAATAATGAAGGAGCATTTCTCATTTCTTTGACCATTTCTCCACGCGCTGCACACCACGTACGATATCATTGTAAAAGGTACTATGGAGAGGCAACCACCATGCGTTCATTCTTTGTTCCTTTGTGGTGCAAAAGGAACAACAAACAAACCAAACCGTACTACATCTGTCCTAAAAACGAATATAACTATCATATACTCCCTCCGTTTCAATTTATAGTTCGTTTGATTTTTTTGACCCTAACTTTGACCACTCATGTTATTCAAAAAAATTATGCAAACATACTCAAATTTAAGTCATTTATGTAGACTATTTATTAAATAAGTAAACCACACCAAAAGAAATGATATTTTGCACAAAAAATTGAATAATACGAGTGGTCAAACTTAGGGTTAAAAAAGTCAAACGAACTATAATTTAAAACGGATTAAGTACATATCAGTTAAAATGTTTCACGTTTGACCAGATTTCTAATAAATATTATTAACATGAATAGCAGCTCTAAATTAATTTCTTATGAAAAAAATACTTTGTAATTAATCTAATGATGTTTGTTTTATATTATAAATATTTGTAACTTTTTATCTATAATCGGTCAAACTTAAAAAATAGGTATTTTTGTGACTTCTTGAAGAATTAGGTGGTTCCGTGGCATTTTGCTTAGCTAGGGTACAGTCATGGCCCGTGACCCGTGAGCACCGATCGATATGCTACTATGTTTTATCCAAATCTCCTTACCAAATACTCCTATAGCGATGTTTTAGACATAGACATGGACACGCTCTTGACTGTTAGTTTCGGCATAAAGAGAGAACACGTACACGCTTTTGATCAGATTTTTATATTATCATAAAGAGAGAATTTTGCCTATTAGTTTCGGCATGCTCCAGACCCTATTATACGAGGACTACACGTACTCCGTATGGCTCATAGTCAAGTCAGCTAGGAATATTTAAGTGTCCAAAAGGATATAGGAAAATTTAGTGACGGAAGGCAAAGGAAAATAAACAAACATTCTACTAACTTCGTTTTAATTTATAATTCATTTATTTTTTATCTCAAATTTGACTAATAGTTTTATTAAAAAAATTGTAAAAAAACATCATATATATTTTTTTTGTTGTGGCTTGCATTATTAATAAAAGGTCTTGAAAAAACAATTTAAGTTTAAGCATGTTTGCACAAATATTTTGAACACGCGGTCGACGTTAATTTGAACTTTCCCGCGCGTGCTGAAAGCCAAAAGGCTGAACTAACATGTGTGTGTGATCCATGGCGGGATGATGACGAATGACATGGATCTATCAGCTGGGCATGGGCAGCGCGCTGGAGACGCTATGCGGGCAAGCGGTGGGCGCAGGTCAGCTAGACATGCTAGGAGTCTACATCCAGCGATCCTGGATAATCTGCGGCTTGACGGCGGTAGCGCTAACCCCAACGTACCTCTTCACGGGGCCCATCCTCCGCGCGCTCCGGCAACCCGACGAAGTCGCCGCCGTGGCGGGCACCTACGCGCGGTGGGTGGTCCCGCAGCTGTTCGCGTACGCCGCCAACTTCCCGCTGCAGAAGTTCTTCCAGTCGCAGAGCCGGGTGTGGGTGGTCACGGCCATCTCCGGCGCCGGGCTCGCCGTCCACGTCGCGCTCAACTACGTCTTCGTCGCGCGCCTCGGCCACGGACTCCTTGGAGCCGCCGTCGTCGGGAACGTCACCTGGTGGCTCATCATCGTCGCCCAGGTCGCTTACCTCGTCTCTGGACGGTTCCCTGAGGCGTGGCGTGGCTTCTCTAGACTCGCCTTCAGTAACCTCGCCGCCTTCGTCAAGCTGTCGCTCGCGTCCGCCGTCATGCTCTGGTATTTAAACTTATTTAAACTCGATTATATATAAGAAATACATACTCTGTTGTTGCATGCATTGCAGCTTGGAGCTGTGGTACTACTCTGCGGTGCTCATCCTTGTGGGTTTCCTCAAGAACGCACAGCTTCAGATTGACGTCATGTCCATTTGGTAACTAATTAATTAATTAAGAATCAATAAGCAACCCATGCATCGACTTACTATCTAATTAACCAATGATGGGTGAATTTGACAGCATCAATTACCAGCTGTGGACGCTGATGGTTGCACTGGGCTTCAACGCAGCAGTGAGCGTGAGGGTTTCCAACGAGCTGGGCGGCAACAGGCCCAAGGCGGCAAAGTTCTCGGTGAGCGTGGCGGTGCTGACGTCGGGCACCATCGGCGCCGTCTTCTTGGTCGTGTTCCTGGCCTGGAGGACGGGGCTGCCACGCTTCTTCAGCGAGGACGACGACGTGCTGCGGGAGGCCTCCAGGCTGGGCTACCTCCTCGCGGGATCCATCTTCCTCAACAGCATCCAGCCGGTGCTCTCGGGCGTCGCCATCGGAGCGGGTGGCAGGCGCTCGTCGCATTCGTCAACATCGGCAGCTACTACTTGGTCGGCATCCCGCTCGCCGCGCTCTTCGGATTCAAGCTAGGCATGGACGCAATGGTATAAACTAAATCAAATAATTCAAAAGTACGTTCATTCTGATTAATGTATGTAACAGCATTCTGATGAAATTAAATGAAATCTGCTGATGCAGGGGATTTGGTTGGGCATGACGCTGGGAACTCTTCTTCAGACAGCTATCCTCGTCTTCATCTCATACAGGACCAAGTGGGAGAAACAGGTTGGTGACGCTTATATATTGACGTCACTGTCAATTCAAAAATAAAACTTAAGAGAGATGATTTATACTCCATTAATATATATATATATATATATATATATATATATATATATATATATATATATATGACAACGAAGAGATTAAACTGTGTCTGTGTGGTGCAGGCTATGCGGGCCGAAGAGAGGGTGAGGGAGTGGGGAGGGAGGAGCGACGCCCTGGCCCTGCCGTCGTCGGCGACGCAGGTGGCGCCGGCGGCCCAAGACGCGGATCCATCATCGAATTCAAATGCTACTCCTCCTATCTGAGAAATTGCAGCGTAGATCGTTTAGGATTAATTAATATGTACAGATTGATATATATAGTGCCGGAACCTCCTTTAAATTTCTCCCCTTTTTTCCAATCTTGGCGACTTTTGCCCCCCGATCGACGTTTTTGGTTAGAAAAATCGTACACATGTTCACTTTTCAAACATTTAGAGAGAGAGAAAATCTCAATATATATAAATGTTTCCTTTTTATTGCTTTCAGTTCAGAGAGTAACCACTCTGCTCTCCCTCTCTGATATCTGTCTATGCAAATGATGATTTGCCAAGATAAGAGAAACATATGTGATTCCAACAAAATATACATTGAGATATAATAGATACATTTGCTAAGAGAACGATGTGCCACATCATTTATTTTTTGCTACAGTATTGAGCTGTGTATGGTGTGAACATTCACTCCGTAAACTGCAAAAAATTCTCAACGCCTCAATCTTTGCATATATATTCTCAAACCAAATATGACCATCGCCATATATACAACTAAGGCGCAGTGTATGCCAATTAAACACAATATCACACGTGAATTGAGCACATTTGGTTGGTATTCCTTGCAACGAACATGTTAAACTTCTCGACTTAACGTGGATCCGGGCTCTGTACGACCACACACGATCCATATGAGTTGCCAGGATAATGCTAAACAACTTTTAGATGGAAGGACATATTATGCAGTTTAACATCAAACTGCCGACAAGTAAACTTTATTTTAATGTCACATTCTTTTAAAGTAGCTAGAGGGGTCCGAGCTTTCATATAATATACTCTCTTCCGACTATTTAGGGTACCGCTAATAAGATGTGTTGTATTAAAATTTTTTCTGTCTTAATGCAAAGATAAAAAATCATGTTTGTTTAAAGTAGAAAAGTTGGTGTCACATCACTTAATGTAGAAAAGTTTTCAACAATCTTTCTTGCCACCTTCGGTATTGCAATCCGGGTTTCATAGAGCTATGCAATCTCTCCGTTCCAAATTATATGTCGCTTTATTTTTTTTAATATATCTATTTTACTATATATCTAATAAATATTGTAATATGTCTACATATATAATACAATAGATAAAAAAAAGTCAAAGTAATTTTTAATTTAGAACGGAAAGAGGGACCAAGGCAGTACGTAGCGTGTGGATTAAGAAATCAAAGATGTTTTTGACACTGGTTTTCCTCGGCCATGCATTAATTGCTCTCTGGCCGATTCAAGAGGTCGTCGAGTCCTTCTCCTGGCATACAAATTGAAGGACGGATTTCCCTTTCAATGACCAAAGGGGGAAAAAATGAAGTCATTTTCTCGAGCAAACAACAAAGCATCTACTCGGTTCCGGCGTCTCAAATCGACCCACCCGATTCTTCACGTTTCCTTGGAAAACGGCGTAATATCTGCTACCTCCTTCCAAACTTTTTTTTTTGTTTTTTGTAACTAGCTCTTCCAAACCTTGGAATCCCAATTCACAAGTATTGTATATGCGGATATCCATCCAGCCAACCCACGCCTAGAGATCGATTTAGACGCGCATGCATACAAATTATTTTTTGCCTTGCTACCAACTACATTGTATATATTTTTTTTAAACACGACTTCATGTATATTTCATTAAGCAATACCAACTACATTGTATATAGTACAACATCTAGCTTTACAGTGCTGCTACACGGGGGAGAAACAGCCAGCCAGGCTAGACATATATCCACCTGCCCACGAACAGCTCTGTTTCATGCCAATTGCTCTCGAGGTCAATCCATTTTCTATTTACTTGAATAGATTTTTTCCCTTGTCAAACACAACTTGCATATAATTCTAATACAAATTAATGCATGTACTCGTATACATGCAGAGGACTAATCCCTACAATCCTAACCCCTTTTTTTAGATAATGAAAAAAACGACGACTTCAGCTACCAAGCACTCCAACCTAGATGCTGAAATGCATCAATTTGCCATTTCCATAAACCATTAATTATATATCCACACCTAAATGATAATAGTGTATGGCCGGAAGCAACTTGCATTGATGTGTAACCTACCTTAGTTTCCGGCTTTGTTCATCCGATCCAGTCCTCTAATTTCTCACACGTACGGTCACATCCACTGGCGGTCCAGCTATTATTGACTTTGGATTTGGCTTGAATTGTTGGGTGGACATTTTCCCCTTCTATGTTATGGCGACCAAGTTTTCAAGTGAGTAGGTAGCTGATTGTCATTCCTTGAAAATGCATGAGCCAATAAGTGTTTCATAGGTTTAGACTTTGGTGATGTTTGTTTGTAGCATCGGTAATGCAAAGGGAATGGATCGGAATTAAAACTAATTAAAGCTGTGGCCTGTGAATTTGAACTGAACCCATTTCCATTTGAACTATAAATCCATTTCCATTTGCATTACTGTTGGAGGAACCAAACAACACCTTTGTTTATTATTCATTTACAACGACATATATAGCTTTAGACTTTATCTGTCTAGGTACAAAAAAAAAGATGCTATATATTTCTTTATTATTAGAAACCCTTTGGAGGAGTTATAATTCAACAAATTAACAAACCGGTTCACAATTTTTAAGAAAAAAAATATAATTGAATGTATGTTTCATAGAATCTTTCTTTAATTTTTCGTTGATGATAAGCCAAAGATCATCGTCTGATCCAGATATAGTTGGTATGGACATAAGATGTTGCCGGTGGTATTCCTGCCGGAAAAAGAATTCAATAAAAAAACAAGAGTTTGACTTTGCTAAATCTAAACCAAACAAATTAAAACCATGAACGCCACCAAAAAGAATTCTAAACACTACACTATATCTAGAACTAGCTAAAATTACTACTAGCTAGTTGCGTTTGGTAGATATTGATTGGTAATCTAAAAGAGTAGTATAGTCAACAACATTGTCTCGTGTAGTTCGAGCTCAATTGTGGTCTACATCAAACAAATTGTGGTCTAGTTCATGACACTTGTTGTGAGTCTTTGAGTTGTTACCAACCCATCGACTGAGACACAATCCTAACATGAAGGCACCGATTTTCGTGTTAGCCTGAAAGCAACCAGCATGATTGGGAACCCCCGTCCATGGACCAGCACATGCAAGGCGGTTTAGGCGTGATGCGGCGACCTGTTTTATAGATAACTCGATCGGTTTCAATCAAAAGAGATAGAGGGTTTGGTTTTATTTTAAGTTAGATTAATTTTACAGAAAAGTACACCATCAAACATCAAATTGGATTCATTAAATTCACAGTGAAATATCGTTGATTGTACATTTATTTGGTATTATAATTCTTCATTTCATACCTTTTTTTTTTACAAAAAACAAATCTTGACCAAAGTTAGAGAAGTTTAGCTTAGAACCTAACATGCTTAATGCTCAATTTGGCTCACCTAAGGTAGTGAGGTCAGTTTCAATGGAGAGTTTTATTACGTTGTTTTCAAGATTGTCATGTCATCTAGATTAAATTGAAACTCGGATGAAGCACTCACTCTCAATGTAAAGTTTCATTCTATAGTTTCATAGACATTTAATTTTATGGTTCATAGAGAGTTGGTAATCGTTTCAAGAGAGTTTCATCTCCATAAAACATATTCCATCTCTCTCTTCATTAAAACAGTGTCATGCCATCAATAATACATATGTCGCAGGCTATTAAATACAAATGAAAGTCCAATAAAACTCTCATTGAGACTGGTCTAAGGAAAAAAAAATTACCCGATCAGCTAGCAAGACATCCAAACACGCTGCTCATTCAAGTTTCTAGCTCGACGAGGTGTATAGTATCCAGCAAAGGATCTGCATGCTCATTGGCATCCCTACCAGCAAGGCTACAGTGGGCCACGTCGTGGGCCTTTTTAGGGACTGCAGCTACAGATGCCATGTAGCCCAACCGGCAGCAGAAAAGATTGTATACCCTTGGGTTTTCCACAGGTGGAGGAAAGGAGAGGAAAGCTTGCTATGTGGGTTATCCACCCGTGTGAATGACCCAAGATTTTGGTCGTTACTGGGCCATGATTCGAAACAAGGCCTAACAGCCTTTTTATGGAATCTACTACGATACAAAGGGAGGCAGGAAATAGAAAAGAGCATAGCATCCAAACAATTGCATTTCAAGCACAGCAAAGGATATATATTCGAATTTCTTTTGCATTAAGTGACAGCATTCTACAATTGGTTGGTCAAGCTAAAGACCACATACCTTCGTGTGTGTACTGTGAACTTATATAATTGTAAAGGGAAAAGACCTTTTCCTGTAATGGACAATATAGCCCAATCCTTATTCCTCTTCTCGACAGTTCGTTTACTGTAGACAATATATACCCTTTTTGGCTTTTCGTATGTATAACCTGAACCAAAAGTTCTCCAAAATATATATATATATATATATATATATATATATATATATATATATATACCCATATTCAAAGTGAGGTGAAAGCCCAGCTTCAGCATGGAAAAGACCCCGTCATCTTGATATGATCAAGGGTGCTTCTCAAGCCGTACCGCTCAACGGCTCGTATGCCTGCTCGAAACCCATCTCCATAAGCCACAGAAGAGTCTGTTTCAATTTGGTACTTGAAGAACTCGCCAAGTCTTTTTTCGAATTCCGTCTTTGCACCCTTTTTCGATGAGGAAGATGTTGAAGATGATGATGACGATGCATCTGAGGTGGTTGCCATGCTACCAGAACCTGATGTGATTTCTGACTCAAGCCAAAGATGAGCTAGAACCTGACAGATGCCTTCTTCAACCTCTGGACTCAGGGATCGGTACCCTACCCGAAAAAAGGTGCTAAGATAGTAAATACTGCTGTTCTGCAAACATAGAATGATATCGAAGAATGAAGAGGATGCTGCAAACGTAGATAAACAAGCACAACCAGAATACCTTTAAGTCGGAGGTAAGCATGCATCATCTCATGAGCCAGAATTGAGCCAGTTAGCAGCCTGCATGCAATTAAATAAATGAAAATTAAAACATGTATGCATTCTGATGGATTAGTAGTAGAGCCAGCGTTCATCAAAGGGAAACTACATCAGTTGTAATTAGTTTGTTAAACAATGAGAACAAAAAAAATACCTTGGCAGCGCGTACAGTATAAGAATTGCAGTCACTTCACACCGTCGAATGAGTTTGTATGGTCCTGTGATCATATCTATGATTTTGTTGTCTGGTCCAATTATTGGTCTTTTTAATATCTGGACAATATTATTATGTTATTTATGTTTAATGATAAGTGGCCTTGAAGCTCAAAAAAAATTCAGGCGACCAATTAAGCTAAACAAGGAAATGTTTTAAGATCACATACAGTTCTGATAATCTGCTCCTCAGATAGGCATAGGCCTCTGGTTTCAGGAAGGTGGTGCACCTAATTGACGAGAGTACATTAGATATATGTTAGATATACCGCACAATAAAGGATAGAATGTCACTTACAGATTTCTCTGCTTCCATGGCTTCATTTAAAGCTTGCCGCTCAACCAAAAGCAAGGGAACTTGCTGTTCTACTTTCATGTTCATACCCTCATAAAATTCTTGAATATCAATGTATAGTGGCTGGCATTCATTGGTCTCCATAATAGCAGTATGAAGACACTCCAAGCAGAGTCTGCGGCCATCATCTAATGTTATGTATTGACTGTCCTTTGGCTAGGGTTGACAACAAAACAATAAAAGAAGGAAATGTCATTGGAATAGCCAAAGTCAGAAAGATGTGCGCTATAGGTGGCACAAGATAATACAATTCATCAAATTCACAGGTATATTTCTGAAAAGAGGTAAATGCAGCTGTTGGAGTATTTGAAATAGCATTTGGTATCAGCATTTTCTTTTTTATAAATCCATCAATACATATATATATATATAACTGTATTGTACATAAGCATAACACTAACCTCCATTCGTTCACAACTGCAGCACCTAGGTGTACCATCGTTTTCATGGGAAGGGCAATACTTCTGCATCCAGAAAGGATGGGCCCGGTATTCAATGAGGCCATTTTTATTTGTGGGAATCTGATTACCAAAATTTCATCAGCAATAAGAATAACCCAATGAATAATCAGGATTATTTACTACTAAATTTTAAAGCTCGTTTATCAAATCAAAGTGAAGAGTGCTTACAAAGCTACTGCAAACATCACATTTAGGATGAAAACACTCCTTGTAGCAGGGCCTGTGGTACGCATGGTTTTCATGAACAGCAAACTTACAAAAAGAAAGGTCGGTGTTAATTATCTTGTGAAGTTGAAGAATGTTAGGTCAGGAATGTTGTATTGTATACCTCATACTCTGATATTGGTCTATCGCAAGCATAACACCTGAAGCACTCGGGGTGCCAAACAGAGTCCATACAACTGAGAAACCGACCACGACCAATTGGACTTTTGCATCCAGCACAAACCCTACAGAAGGCAGTGGTGCAACCAGATACACAAAAAATACAGACCAGAAAAGGCTTAATCAGAAAAAATGGGAGAAAATCAGATAATAAGATTATCCATCACACTAGAACAAGGCTCAGATAACCAGACAAATTAATCATGTATTAGATGTAGACAATTCTGAGCCATATTATCCTTCTGTGTCTAGCCTTCTTTGAATACTGGATCATTATATAATATATATCTCACTCGGGTAGCCTTTGGAATATACGAGTTTGCAGTCGTATCATGTTTCCAGAACAAATTATGCTTCTACAAACTCAAACCGTAGCCCTACCATAGAATCCAAAATCAGAGTTTTTTTCCCTCGTCATATGTGAGAAACCAACAAGCTAATGCGAGGGATACAAATCTAGCACATCTGATCCCTAATGCTTCAGGGTAGACTTTCTCCTGATTATCAGAAGTATCTTCCAAAATTCCATTCACCCCCAAGCAAGGTGAATAACAAAGAAATTTGTGCTAATTATATTGTAGGATATGCAAGGTGGCAGAAGCAACTAGCGAAGCACCATAATGTTCCATTACAAGAAATACCTCAAGCTACTTGTGGAGAAAATATTTGAGGGCAAGCTACTTGCTGGAGCACTTTCTGAGTGAACATCTTCAATTGGAATGTCCCGACGAGGAGGTCCATCATTCATACTTTCTTGCAGAGCCCGTGCAAGCTGTTCATCTTCATCTATGTTATGACCAGTATCTGGTTCATTATTATAAGACAAAGCATTAAAACTCATGATTCTGACCAACAGTACTCATTTGTTAAACAAGAACTCCTATTTGCAATTCTTTGGTAGGTACTAAAGAATCAAATTTAATATTACAGTAACACCCTGTCTAATAAAGTTGTGTTATTTTTGGCCCCTGAACTTGAAAATTCCATAGTCCCTGAACTTGCATATGAGGTCAAGGCATGCATAAGCATTATTTAGTTGGCAATAAGAGATGAAATGGAATTTTGGGTTGCTTTGCAGTCATAATGTGAAATTAATGTTACACAGCTCTCCTGCGTATTCGAGAAAAAAAATGTGAAATTAATGAAGAATTATTTGAATGAATATTCAAAGAGGACCATATTCATACTTTCTTGCAGAGCCTGTGCAAGCTGTTCATCTTCATCAGAATGATGCCCAGTATCTGGTCCATATTTAAAATAAAAAATGACAAAGCATTAGAATGCAAAGTTCTGACTAATCATGCTTATATGAATATGATTTTCCTCAAACACCTAATATGCATAAGCTAACATTTCAATCTAAAACCAGCTGTCTGGGGTATTTCTGGTAATTACTAGAGAAGAAACTTAATACCTATATAAAAAACTGTCCAAAAATGAGCTGTGTTGTTTTGAGTCCTGAACATGATGATTCCATATGTGGTACCTGAACTTGTATATGTGGCCAAGGCAGGCATGCCATATTTAATTGGCAATTAGAGATGACATGCTATTTCTGGTTGCTAATTTTTTTTTCTCAAATGCTCAGGTTGATAATTTGACTTTGCAGCCAGCATATGAAATTAATGAAGAGCTAGCATTTTGAATTTAAATGGAGCTATGATGTCTTTTAAAGTGTTTTACTAGTTTTGAATTAGAATTGCTTCACAGAGGATATCATCAAACATTACCATTATTAGAGAAAAGTGCTTCGGATCACTGGTTGCTAAGTTACGGCAGGTTTCAGAACTGTTCCCTCTAACTTATAACAGTTTAGCAAATCTGAAAGATTAGTCTCAAGTTAAAAGACACAACTAAACCACACAAGTTTAGGAATTAGATATGCAATTTATTTGTCCCTAAATAGAAATAGCCAAAACATGCAAAGATGGGGCAGAGCACTACAAACCAATGGTCTTTCCCTTCCTTTGATCTTCCTCCGATAAGGATAATGCAATAGCATGATCCATGTCTTCATCCTCATTGACATGCGCACCCTACAGTAAAATTTAATTATAGAGTAAAAAAGAAGCAGGGAATAATTAAGCATGCAAAAAGCACATCTAGTGCTATTCCTTTCCTCTCAGGACTGAGGAACATGCAACATGTTGTGAGTCCTGATATATACATTTAAAAATACTATGGGTCCTCATTAGTCAAGCAAAGATCGGTAAGTTGTTCACTACTTATATTTTTCCAGGCAGGCATACCAACAATATACTTTAATCAACATTATTTATTAGAAATAGGGAAGGACCCATTTCAAATTGAGAGAGTAAAAAAATACGGCAACTGCACTGAGCAACTGATAGTATATAATATTGGGGGACACATTTCGATGCACTATGATTCTCTTCTTCATTTTTCATAGTAGGTTTTACTTAAACTAACTAATTTGCATCAGTAAAGACAAAGATTAAGAGGATAAGCTGCAACTGAGCAGTACATATGATTTAGTGTGCTGAGTTGAATAGCCTTCATGGGAGTTCCCGTTGTAGTATCCTCTTGAAACTCTATTTACTGAACCCTTAAATATTCTACTCAACCAACCCATGTTTATAGTTTGGAGACGAACAATATCCTTCTTCCTGCACTGCAAAACAAGATACATTGAGAATCATATTTGGAGAAAATGTGTGCATATGAGATCAAGAAGGCAATTGAGGGTCTGTCTATATCACACACTAATATTTCTTATGTAGCAGTTGACCCTTAAATGTTAGTGCTACATCCAATAGAAACCCCTCTCCACTATTAGTCCCTACCCTGTTCCAAACACACATGACACGCCTTCACTGCCATCTCTTTGCTTGCCTCTCCCCTAGATCCCCTGTGACCTTGGAACTGGAATCAATATTAAAGAAATGTAAATCACTGCTTGGAAATATAAGCACATCCAGCAAAACAGGCATTGAGCTTTGCTGAAGGTATGATGCGAGGCACCAGTAACACATGCTAAGCAAAAGATGAAGGTAGAAGAATCTCCAAGCACATTCACAAGCTAGAAATTCCATGTGGTCCCCAAAAACTTCATCGACTAATGTATAGCAGTTCTGTCTTCCTTACTACTTTTGAATGCATGTTGATGCATTCCAATAGCAAGCACAGACCTCAGAGGCGAAGGTGAAGGTGAAGGTGAAGGTGAAGGTGAAGGTGAAGGCTCGTGAATTTTCAATGGTCAAACACATTCATAGGTTATAAATTAAGCAATACACCTTCAAAATTATGATTCCTCAAATGTATAGCAATTCTATCTCCATATTACTCTTCTAATGTGGATTCCGGATTCCCACAGTAAGAATTGATGCAGACTGCTGGAAATACCATCATGTTTGTAGCATTAATCACTCCTAAAATTTTGTCAGTACTTAAACAATTCACAGAGTGCTCTTTGCTTCGAAAGTGAATATTATCAACTATGTAGAAAATGGGCCACTCTCGGTAGTGCACTCCACATTACTTTAAATGAGATAAAAAAAACAAATAGGCTTGTGTGCCACCACAATGATGAAGTATTGATGATTCTGTATGCATGACATTCCTAATGCAAAATGCACACAAGTAACCCCAAAGAACGACCTCATAGACCAATGGAAAGAAAACTGAAGACTTCAAGGACAAACTATCAGAAAGACTCGTAGTTGCATACTTGCATTTGAACAAGAGTAAGATCCGCAAGTGGCTTGTTATGTGAGCTACGAGCAATTGATCACCTACATGGATATGTATGCCGTTTAATTCCCCACGAGCTCATACAGTTATTTATGGTCTGGAGTCCTCAAATCAAAAGTATACAAATTCAACAAAATGGCTTAAAATGTCTCTTAGATTTACTACACATGAAATTTTCCTTTGAGA
This sequence comes from Microstegium vimineum, assembly GCA_022036555.1. Classification (NCBI taxonomy): domain Eukaryota; kingdom Viridiplantae; phylum Streptophyta; class Magnoliopsida; order Poales; family Poaceae; genus Microstegium; species Microstegium vimineum. Next base: position 43,402,507 of record CM039124.1, on the reverse strand, counting down.
ACCTCACAAACCAAAACTGTGAGAATATTTTTTCAAGCTCTGTCGAAATCACTGGCCACCAAACAGTAGAGAGAATCAGGGCAAGCTGTGATGGTATGATGAATCCAAATTTCGGTAGCCAATACTAAAAGAAGCAGCAGAGAGAATGCGAATGCGCCTTCAAAGGAGAAAGAGACTACAGATTAAATTAAAGGACAGGTCACGTCATTATCTTATCCTTACCTCAGGGAGCTTGAAAGGATAGGGAGGATCTTGAATTCAGAGAAAAACAGATACAATTTCCATGAAGCAGGAATCAAGAGTTCTAGAAAACACGCCTAGTTCCTTGATCCCAGCGCCAAAGAGTACAGAATTTTGACTGGAAGAACAGCAGGGACCGCGTGGAGCTCACTGGGGACAGGGGAGTAGGGACAAACAGCACCTTATGTCCCCAATCAGGAAATCACCACACTTCCAGCTCCTGCACCAGAACAGAAAGAAACCATCATGGCAGCCCTCGGCAGTCCCCACAAAGCATCAAAGTACAGAGCCCACGGTTCAGCAACCGCAAAAAGACATCAGCTAACAAACTAACTTGAGTACCGGTGAAGCTAGTAAAGTAGTAATACAGGAACAACTGTAATTCAAGTAAAAGAAGAAGAGCAAGTGACTGACCAATTCAGAGCCTAAGAATTCAGCAAAGATCGCCCCTGCTCCTCGCTCTCAGAAACTTGGTTTCCCTTTTTGAAAGATCCAGCAAATAGTCTTGGTTTCCCTGCAACACAAAGGCCGGCCGGCCGGCCGGAGATAGACGAAACGGCGAGGCGACAGAAAAGAAGCTCGACGAAACGGGGAGAAATGATGGAGGAGGAAAAGAAGCGACGAAAGCGTGACATGGACGGGAAGCGGAGGGCGAGTCCAAGAGGGGAGAAATTGAAAAGAAAAAAAAAAAGAAACAACGAGCTGAGGTTGACATCTCTGCTCCAATCCCACTGTCACTCGCCCTCGCCCACCGCCCGCCCGCGTCGCTGTCGCCTGTCGCGGCGACGTTGACATCCCTACGCCCGGGGCCGGTGGGAGTGGGAAGGGGGAGGAGGACTAGGAGGAGACCCACGTGGGATGAGGCTGGCGAGGAGGCGCGGCGACGTCTGGCGCACGCATTCCGTCGAGCGCCCTGCCTGCGCCCGCAGGAAATTCCCTGGCGGTTGGGCTCGGGCGGGTGATGGACGGGAGCTGGAGAGAGGAGGGAAGACGGAGTGGGGTGAGCGGTCGCTAGCAGAGTCAATGGCAGTTGTGGCCAGGCTGTTTTTGCACTAAAGCCCTTTCCGTTTGTGGTTTTATAAATAAATTTATTAGGAAGTGTTTAAATTTACTAGGATGTGTACTATTTAATATGTGTATGTGTTTTTTCATTTTTTGTGTTTTGTTTTCAAAGTTTAGTTATTCGTCCCAGCTAAAAACATTTTTTTTGGGATTTGCTGCCATTGCTCTTAAAGAAGGGAACTCGAATTAGACAAAGTTCGTGGATATTGCACTCACTAAATATTCCAATGTACACATAATATGCACTGAACACTTTGTGCCTAAGCAATATACTCCCTCCGTATCGGAAATAGAAGACGTTTAGGACAGCGACACGGTCTCCAAAACACAACTTTGACCATTTGTTTTTATAAAAATATTTATGGAAAAATGATATATGTATACTTTTATGAAAATATTTTTCAAGACAAATCTATTCATATAATTTTTACATTTGCAAACTCAACAATTTAAAAGTTATAGATGATTTATATTCCCAATGTTTGACTCAAACCTTGTCTAAAACGTCTTCTATTTCCGATATGGAGGGAGTAGAAGATATCAAGAGTTCAAGACCCAACGGTGATGTTGGATGCTAGAAGAGGGTGAGAAGACCACCTACTAGCGGCTTGTTCGGTTGTTCGTTTCTGCAGTTAATAAGATGGTTGATGTTGTTTTTTTTTGTTGTGAAATAAAAACATTGTACTATGTTGATAAGTCGGACCGATAAATTAAAGGAACAAGATATTTCTGTGATAGACATTTTTATGAACACCAGACCATAATGACTACAATGTACAGTATATATCCTAATAAGGTGCAATGGGCAATGGATACTTTGTTCCTAGGATGTTTGGTCTTAGTTGACATTTTGAACTCTTTTCTTTGGTCTTAGATACTTGAAATATTAGATCGATACGTTCTATATCTAGATTGCTAAGGAAAATTATATACCTACTCTTACATTCCATTGCTCGTGTCTCACCATCCTACTCTCTTTCCTTTAAAAACATGCAGAGCCGGCTTCTCCTTCCCTTGAGAATGCACTACATGGACCCTTCTCTAGACGTTAGAGGTGCTTTTATTTTGAATTTGTCAAGAGATCATGGCCTGCACTTCTCTGAATTCGGAAAAACTATTGTCTTCTAGCGATTCTTAGTGCTTTGATCGATGAACATACACAAGGAAAGCTTGTAAAACATACACTGAAACAAAAGTACAGATAAAACACGCAAGACATTTAAAAGGACAAAATATTTTTTGTGACTCGCATTCACGGGATCTAAACATGCATTGACACTCACCCAAAATAGTCGAATATGTACTCCCTCAGTCTTAAAAAAACATTTAATGTTTTATTATTCTCAAACTTTTAACTAGATTTGTAAAAAAAGTATAATTAATATTTGTATATGCAAATAAGCTTATTATGAAAAATATATATCTATTTATTAATCTAATGATACTTATTATGCACTATAAATATTAACGATCTTTTAGATATATTTGATTATTAAAGTTGAAAATATTTTTCGGAAGTGAGAATGGATTACGAGACAAGGGAGGACACGAGTACCTGTAATTATAGTGTTCAAAAGTACAATAAATTATAGCCCATCCGAGTTCAAATATTTGTACTAGGAAAAGATTGTTAATCCAGTATCAATTTTGGTCACAGTGACAATGCAACAATAGAATAGGTCACGAGGTGTTTCGTGCAAAATAAAAAGGTTGACGGTTGACGCACCGGTACGCCAAAAGAGACCTGGAGGTGCACCGACTTTTAATTTGGAGCCAGTAAACGTGTTTCGCTCAATTTATTATTAGGTCAGTCACTGACTCACTATTGCTTATAGTAATTACGACCTCTTCTTTTTTTTTCTTGTGTTTTTCTTGGTCTTTGGTGTTTCAAGTTGTGTTCAGTAGTATTTGTTCTAGTGGTATAGGTAGAGGTAGTGTGAATTTGTAATCTTTGCTTTCATCTTTTTATGGTCTAATAAAATTCGCCGCAAAACTTTTGCTGTCTTTTTTTTAAAAAAAAAGTGTTTGAAATACTCCACCTATTCCAATTTGCAAGATATTTTAGCTTTTGTAGATATATAATTTTTGCTATGCACTTAAATAAACACGGTAGCCATGTTAATTTGCAGAATACTGAAGCAACCGCAAGTCAAAACTTAAAATACCTCCTTCCTGCGCCTGGGTGAATACTGTTTACACCATATTTCACACCCCTACAATTTCAATTTGTCTCCATGTATATATCTTCAAATAAAGTTACCCTTCTACGGTAGTACTACTCCTACTATATGGTATCTCTGCCATGTCAACTGCTGACAACAATAGTCAGCATGCATCACCGTCACTGCGTGCTCTGAGACAGACAAAGATGCGCTTTCACAGGCTTGTGGTCGGAGCTCCGAACACAGTCGAGGGACTCATATGAGCTCAAGACTGCATCCAAGCCTGAAGAATGGCCAACCTTGAACAGTATCCTGTCTGTCCAAGAAGGCACTCGTATCTGCACAAGTGAAGATCACAAGCACAAAACGTCAGGTTTCAGAAGCCTCCAATATTGGTTCATATTCATATATATATCTGCTAAGAAGCTGGGATCTGCTCATCTGCAAGTGATGTTAGTTCAATGAAGCTAACCTTATGGCTTGTGTCGTAGATGCTACTCCCAACATCATATTTGTACGTCGGCTTAAACGACAGGGTCCCTTCGCAGTACCCGTTGAACACTTCGCCCTTTTCAGCTTCTTGCAGAAGCTGGTCTTTGCCTCTTAGCTTCTGATGAAAGAACAAAAGAATTAAAAACATGAGACACAAAAAATAGTGACTGTTGTCAACAAGCACTTACATTCTGACGGTTCTCCTCAATCATCCTCCTTGCAGGTATCGAGCTTATCCCTTCGAGTCTATAATTGAGATCGCCGAGCCACACTGTTATGTCGGCGGATTGGGCGTATGGTGTGCCATACTTGGAGAAGAGCGAGTGTGAAATATGCTGGAATTCTGAGTTCCTCTTCTCCACCTTGTGTTCATGTGCTGCACTTCAATTACATACACCATGTTATTACTTCGAAATGGCACTTGGTTAAAGCTACAAGTGACACTGACGAAAGTATAAGCCAAGAGTTGGAAACTGACCTGCAAGATGGCAGGACACAAAAACCATCCGGATCCCACTGAAGTTGATGTACATGGCCACTGCTCCTTTCTTTCTCCCAATGATACCACCGCAACCTCCAACCGCATGTTTGTCCACCTTCATCTCTATCCAAAATAGAGAAACAAACAAATTAATTTGGATGACTGACGAAGAGAGATGCAGTACTATAAGCAATCAAGAAAATTTGGGATAATAAACAGATATAGGAAGGATAAACAAGGTTCACAGTCACCTCTGATGTACTTCTTCGAACTCCTTGAACCAAAAAGAATCATCTGAAGAGACTGCATGCTCTTCTGACCCAATAGCCTGAAATTTCATAGGCATCAAACTTTTTGACCCAATAAGCTCTGAGATGTTCAATGGAAGAGACGAGACGAGAGTAGAGATCTACTAGTTCCTTACACGTGTGTCTCCGCCAGCGCCTCTTGCAGAACTTGCGAAACATCTGATTTTGGTGCTTCTTGCAGCCCAACAACTAGCAGATCGAATTTCCTGTTGGAGCTCACCAATTTCGTTACATCTTCAGCAGACATCTTCACCAACAGAACACATATCAAGTCAATGTAAACTGCATTAAAAAGATCATAGTAAATGGATTATTCGTCATCAAGGAGAGATGGTTGCAGTCACAAATATATATGTACCTTGCTATTCATGTTCCATGTGACGATGCAAACGCAGAGCACAGAGTTGGTGGTGAATTCACAAGCTTTCTGAACTGGAATTGTCTTTATTCCTTCATGAGTTCCATCTTCATCGATCGAAACCATGCCCTTATTGAGTAGCTTGCTTCCCCTGCGATGTTCATGTATATGTATCAATCAAGAAATCAAAAGGAACCACACCAAAAGGAAACGCTGACGAAATTTCAGATGAGATACCATTTTGGAAGAGTAAAGCTGCTGCAGTTGCCCATGCCGACTCACTGAAACTGAACCCGTACTTCTTTCTGATGATCTAGCATGGAGAAGAGAACAAAGGAGCCCTTTTTATACAACTGTATTCAGAAAGGTCAAGGGTTTCAGTAGCCACGAGGAGAACCAATCTGATTTGGATATGGATACACCATTGGCCTCCAAATTTTCCAATCTTTGGGCGTTCATTTGTATCTTCCATGTGCTCCCAAAAAAAAAAATCAACGCGCTACGAAACAGCGACAAGTGGAACAGCGAAGAACCAACCATTTGGGCCGGCTGGATTTGATAGTTAGGTACGAAGTACGGCAAATCTTTGATGTGACAGTGATTGAGATCTCATTTGTCTTCCCAGTTCCCATCTTTAGAAGGCGGCTACAGCAGTCCATGTATTAGGTAGGGGGAAATGTGAAAGAGACTGTATAGAGGAATAGGGCCACGAAGTTGCTCTATCTGCAGTTAACTTGGCACGTTTGATTTAGTGATGCATGATAAGGCAATGCAACATTTCCTGTGGAAGTAACCTTGGCTGGCCATGGACTCGTAATGGAGAAGCTCCACTCAGGAACATGCTGGACCTTCCTGAAGTTTCGCACCTCCACTCACCAAATTCAACAACTTGGTGATCACCTATGTAAACTGTAACAGAAGGGGGAGAAAAAACTGCAGCCTGTAGGGCAACGGCAGGAGTATTAACAGCACAGTAAGTGACATATTCTCTACACTTAAACTTTTAAATATCGGTGTAGAACACTAACCTGTACCAGATGGATAGAATTGCAATCTGCATCATCTTTTCAATACAAAAAAATGTCCACCAATTTGTAGAATTCACTCATTCATTCAAGAAGGCCAATAGTAACACACATACATATTAATGTGTTCCTTCAAAGGAAGCATCTGGTCCCTTCTCCGGTGACGTTCCAATAAAATGACAATCGAGTAAAAGCACTGGAATCATCCGTCCCTTGTAGGATGCATGAGGTCCCAGTCCCAGCGAAAGCAAATAAATAAAATGGTTTTCTTTGGTTGACGCATCGACATCCTTGGGAAGATCCTTCCAAATCCCAATGCCTAACGTAATCGGAATCCTATTGTGTTGTGGCCACGAGACCACGAGAGTGCCAGGATGGCATCAGGGCACATGGCAATTGGCAAACTAACTGCAGTGGGTGGCAGGCCGGCTCCAACATCCGGAAAATCTGCCACATGCTGCATGCTCAAAGTCTGAAACGATTCAATATCCGTTGAATTGAAATTGAAAACAAAGAAAAGCATATGCTGCATGCTCAAAGTCTGAAACGATTCAATATCCGTTGAATTGAAATTCAAAACAAAGAAAAGCATGAGCACAGCCGACGGCCTCGCATGCTCACCCCACTCCCCACGTCCCCTCCGACCTCCTCATAGTTTTAATTTTTTTAATCTCCTCATACCTTCTTACTGAATGTGTTTTGCTTGAAATGAAGGGGAACATTGGAGTGAGCTCTTCTTTTTCTTTTCATTTTTCGATCTGGGTCAGCCTGTGTGTTTGATTGATTTGGGTCTGCCTTGGTATTCGGACACCATTAAACTCGTCATTGTATCTCATCGCATCTGTACATTTCACAAGGATAGATATAGGGGGTGATTGGTTGCCCCAACAGGAGCATGCTTGCACGATTTACCTGGGTTGACCAGTTCCAGATTCGTGTTTGGTTGTATATCTTGTATCGTTTGCCTGTATCCTTGCAGCCTCCCTCCATCCCGGACGTCTCTGTCTTCTCAAATCGATCTTCTCTCTCCGTCCTGGATGCCATGATGCACATTATAATGCAGGGCCCATGTGTCAGACACTCAACAATCTAATACATGTATGCAACCAATCATACTAGCAACCATCCTGTATCGTAGTCAAAGTTACACCAAACACAACATTATGCTGCATCTAGCTAGCCTGGGCCATCCCTCCATTCGGGATGAAAACCCAAGAAGCAACCAATCACACCCATAGAGGTTTCCTACATCCTTTTCATTGTGATACCAGCGATGACCTCAGAACACCCCGCCTGCTTCCTCGTGGTGCCTAAAAATAGCTCGACACATGATAAAGTCGAGCCCAAGCAAGTCATACACAGGCGAAGCATTCACAGATCAAACGGACGATGCCAAATGAGCTCAGAATATGATTGAATGACAAGTCGGTAACATCTCTGCAAGTTCCCGAATGCAGACAAGTCTAGACCACATACAGATAGGCAACATGCAAAATACTGGTCGCAGCACAAACCAGTTACTACAGCATTGTCACTAAATTTGGAAGAACAAAAAGAAACTTAAGCAGCACTGTGGTCACCGACTCCATATTACTCTTGCAGTTGTCTCAAACTAACTGTTGCCTTTGTAGAACCTAGCAGAAACAAGAAATATATCAGTACGTGGTGTACTGCAATCACGAGAAAGAAATTTTTTAATAAAGGGGAAAAATAAACGATCCATATATATATTACAACTGTGTAGCAAAAGAACACTATAGAAACTAACGCACGTTCATAAAGCACTATAGAAACTAACAGCACATTCATCATTTACTATAAAAATGAAACTATATAAACTTTTAGTATCAATTTCTAATTCTAAAAACAGAGTAAGAGAATACTGTCCCAAGCCCTAAACATTATCCTGGTTTATCGGCAAATCCAACCAGGACAAAAAAAAAACAAATTAACGCAAAAGAACAGAAGTAGGTCAATTCCATGATCATGGCAGGGAAGGCGGCTGTATCAGAAAACAGGTTTATGTTGCCAGTTGGCACTTGGCAGAATATTTGAACAGACCAGCAAGTTTAAATGCCAAGCCAAGTTATACTTCAACTGATGAAAAAATTACAAGTCCATTATCGACAAGATCTACAATGTGATACTTTGACTATCAGTATCTGTTAAATTTTTTAAAATATATTCTCCTTACATATAAAAGAGTTGTCTATTATGATTACATAATTAATAATGAATCTAGCAATAGCAAATTTATCTTGTACATCCATATAAAATTTAGATATTCAGTCAAAGGTTAAAAGGTTTGACTTAGACAGACTTGTATCTCCAATCGGATGAAGTAACTTGTTTTACAACTCGGCAGATTCTGTCCAGGTGACGGTATGAATTCACATAGATATATCAATCAGGACAAACTTACAACATGGGTTCTTGACTGTAATTTATTTGTTATAAGTAGTGTGCGTGTTTTAACCTGTTCTACATAAGACCTACTCCCTCCGTCCCAAAAAGGAGGTCGTTATGGGATGCGTGCCGGTCAAATTTTCTCAACTTTGATTAAGTTTGTAGAAAATACGTGGAACATTTATATCTCCAAATAAATTTGTTAAAAAACTAGACTTAAAGATCTTTCCGATGATACTAATTACTTAACATAATTATTTATATATTTTAATATATAATTGCCGGCATTTTGACAACATTGACTTCTCGGGAAGCGAGAATGACATCTATTTAGGGACGGAGGGAGTAGTTACCAGAAAAACAAAAGCCGCTAGCAAAAATGTATAATACCTACAAATTAAACCATGAATCCAGCAAATGGTCAAAAAAACAGATGTATTCAATATGAATATCCAACCAAGGTCCAAGGTCTTAGAGCATCTCCAAAAGACTATCTAAATCTCATTTTCTAAATCATCATTTAGAGAGTTATTTGCATAAAATCGTTTTCTATATCTTTTCACTCTCCAACAGCATTTGTGAAGCTCTAAGGGCAGTCCCAACCCATAGTTTATATGGGTAGTTTCTAGAGGAGAGAGCCAAACAAATTTCCTTCTAGACCTAACCTTCACAACGCATACCATTCATAGTAGTTTCCATGTATAGAAAAATTTAATAACTTCATACATGCACTACAAATAGACAGATTGATCTGCTGTGGTAACAGGCAAGCAAGTATTTAGACATCATGCTATCACATTATCGAGTTAAAAAAGAGTTTAGACTTGAATGTTGTGGATATGAAAAAATCATTACAAAGGAATTTCAAGTTTGTTCATATGAAAAATCATTAGTGAGCAAGCAAGGCTTTTATTTTGCACAGACACCGAACATAAATATACCATAAAAAATGGGTTACAACTTACAACAATTGCGGGTCAAATTTTTTCAGAATTCAATGGACAACAATTTCTCCAATAACTGGTTGAAAGAAATAGCAGAAGCTAATCTAGACTAGAGTCACAACTTATCAGAAGTGCAGAACAGAACACATCCTAGCCAAAGCATGCATATAGGAATCATACCATTCAAACCACTAGTGGCGGAAGAATAGGCGGCTAGGCCAACAGTGATGAGCACCAGTGTTTCACATCGTACCTAAAGTAGGATTATATGATCTTTCAACTTGCTCTACTTATCATTTCCTGATCGATTCATTCTTGCACAGAAATTGGGATTGTGAGACCTTGGGGAAGAGAGATTGGGGATGGATTTTGGCAAGGCTCGGTCCAGCAAGAGCTGATTTGGTGAGTAGATGGGGATAGGCGGAGGCTGTTCACCAATCAGATGGAGACGATTTGAGCTGTACGCGAGACAGGCGTAGGATATGCATCTCCACGCACGGTGGACTGCAGTGGCACATCGGCTGCGGCTGCGGTGGATCCAGAAGCGAGGAGAAAGGACATGGATGGATACCTGATGTCAGTGCATGAGACTGGCGTGGGATGTGCACCTCCACGCACGGTGAACTGTGGTGGCGCATCGGCTGTGGCTGCAGCTGCGGCAGATCCAAGAAGCGAGGAGAAAATGCATGGATGGATACCCAATGTCAGCGCACGCAAGGAGGAAATTTTGGCGGCAGCACTCTCAGCACAGCAGCAGGGAGGGAGGTCGTGGGAGCACAGGACCTAAGGCCGATATAAACGATGCCACCATGCCCAACACGGAATGGATTGTTTCTTGCACCTTCGATGTGCATTCTGTTTCTTGATGTAGAAACAATTCCTCTATTTTTTCTTCTCTCTCTTCAATAAATACTTTACCACATTAACAAAATGCTTACCTAGCAGGATAATAAATACACGAAGATGCTACCCTAGTTTCCGCATTGTGAGTGCCCTAACAATTCAAGCATATAAGAGTAATAAACATTAAATAATAGTATAATACCATACCAACAGACAGCTAATCAGGACCACTAACTCAAAAAAAAACCCACCAGTGAACTAAAACACCTAATCCACCAATTCAACTGGTCCATTCTTCTTGGAATTGCAGAATTTAAACTATGATGGCCTAGTACCACACCAATTTATCGAGCAATGACGGTGAACCAACCAAGTTCAAGTCAACAAATCGTTCAGTCAGAACCTATAATGCGACAAGACCGACCGCAGTTCATCTATCGTGAACACAAAATAAAATCGATGCGGAACTACACGCAATCGCAGAGACCTATCAATCCCCACAAGCCAGTTACGATAAGGGTCAAACGGACGCAAGGCAACGAAATGTATAGAGGGGAGGAGAATGACCGGGAGCTCACCTTTGGAAGTGGGGGGCGACATGGGAACGTACGGGCCTAGAGCTCGAGCTTGAGCTCCTGGATGTCGCCATCGCGGGTGAGGAAGTGGAGGATGTAGGGGGCGGCGCGGATGACGGCGGCGCAGGAGGCCATGATGACGAGGTGCGACCGCAGCTGCTTGTACGCAACCTCCTTGCTCGGGCGCCGCGGGAGCGAGCCGAGGAACATCTTGATTCGCTTCTCTTCTCCGAATCCGATCGGCGGCGAGAGTTTCGAGCTGTGGAGGCTGTGCGGCTTAAACCCTAGAGATCCGATGCGATTGCTTCAAGAGGAGGTTCATTCAGGTCCCTTTTACGCGCACGTCCCCCTGTGGATTTTCGGAGCCGAGTGGGCCTCCGGCCCAAATGGGTTGAACATTCGTTCTATCCGATTGGCCTTCTAGAAAACGCCATAACAATAACACAAATCTGAGAACTGCAGAATAATAAAAAACTTAATAGTAGTAATAAACTAATAATAATAATAAATTAACAGAAGGAGACAAGGAGTGAAATGAAATTGTAGTGCACGAAAAAGTTTCTCAAAGTCTAATTTTACTTTAGCGGTTGTCTAGACAAATGCATTCAACTTGAGAGGGAAATGAGGTAACTCCCCAATCATGAATCTCTCACAATGTAGTACTTGACAACTAATCTCTCCATCTCAAAAATATTGTTATCCTAAGTTTGAACTGAGCAAAGCTTAAGAAAGTTTACTAGGTTTATAAAAATCATATCGATATTTGTATCTCCAAAAAGGTTATTATTAAATATATTTTACTATTTTTCTTATGATATTATTATGCATCATTAATATTAATAGTTTTTGTATATATTAGCAAAATTGATGTTGAATTGACTCCTCAAAAGGTGATAATGACATTCTTTTTACAATGGACGTAGTATGTGGTAGGGTGTGATTACTTTGATGGAGAGAATGAGATGGAGATTTGATGTTTAGTCTCAATCTCTTATTTAGGTCATAGAGGTGAATAAAAGAGAGTTTAAAAGAGAATCACATCACAAGTTTGGTGTTAGATTTTTTTTAGTTAAAATTATATAGTAAGTCATGATTTACATTGAAGATGTGTCTACTAATAGCGCAATTTTTTCTGGTCAATTACAATATCTCCCTAGGAAGTAATTGGTGGAAGCTCTCCATTTAAACTTGCATTCACCCTTCTCACTTAAACCATCACTCCCATGAAACCAAAGAAAAATAAATCAAAACTCCAATATTTGAACTCCCCTCTTTCCAATTACTCCCAGTCCCAACAAAATGAGATGTCAAGCACACTCCAATTTGCATGACATATATAGATTTATATAAAGAAACTCTAAACATAATATCTGGAAAACGTTACATTTTGGAAGTCTTAAATGTTTGATATTTTTTCATAAAATTAATTTAAGTTAGATTAGTTTGACATTGATCAAATTTAGAATTGTATTTTTTTTTCTCAGCGTAGGTTTGCTGCCAAGTCTTCACTTTTGTCATTTCAGACACCTTGGTGTTCCAACTAAAATCAACCCCGTTGTCTCATTTTTCAACTCCAATGTGGTCGTCTCTGCTAACATCGGTGGATGAAATTGATGGATCCAATAAACGGGGGCTGGGATGAACAGCTAGTATGGGACACATTCTGGACTAAGGATGTTGAGGCTATCTTGTCAATTCCAGTAGGGGATGATATGCAGGATTGGCCAGCCTGACACTTTGATTCAAAGGGTCAGTTTTTAGTAAAATTAGCGTACAGAATTACAGTGTAGAGTCGGGATAATGAGGTTGGAAGAAATGTTGAGGTGTCCGCGAGGGGGTGGAATAGCAGATGCTTAATTCCCATGGCAAAAAAAACTTGCAACTAAAGGTGCCCAAGCCCAACAAGGTCCAAATGTTTCTGTGGCGATTTATCCACAACATCCTTTCAGTGCGAAATAACTTGAAAAGAAGGAAAGTCGATACTGAAATTGTCTCCCTAATGTGTAAAATACTAGATAAAGAAAGCGGACACATTTTATTTAAATGCAAAAATGTAAGGGAGTGCTGGAGATCACTACAAATGGAGGACAGTCGTTGCTGCTTAGCACAATGTAGGTCAGGGGAGGAAGTAGCTGATAAGTTGTGGACAATGAAGCCTGAAGAGCAACTGAAAATTGTGGTGTTGTTGTGGAGATGGTGGACGGCGAGAAACAAGGCGAATGCGGGGGGGGGAGGAGGGGGGTGCAAAGCGCTGGAGAGGTATGCAACTCTGTTTTGTACCTCCTAAGTGAATTTGAAAAGCTGAAAGGTCCAAATAAGCAACAAGGTCGGTCACAAGCCAGCAAAGTGGAAGCCACCACCGAATGAGGAATACAAACTGAATATGGATGCAACTTTCTCAGCTCTAACAAGGAAGGGAGGGTGGGGCTATGTGGTGAGAAATAGAACAGGGGGTTGTACTGGACAGTGGAGCAGGCAACATCCAAAGAGGAGGAAGGGCTCTTCGTGATGAAGGGTCATAGCCCTCTATGGCCTAGAGAGAGCGGCACAACTGGGAATGATACAAATAACTTTGGAGACGGATGCTTCAAATTTAGGTAAGGCTTTGACAACGTGCTTGATGGATAATGATCTAGAGGGGGTGTTGTTTAGGAGGTTTCGTTTTGCAATGGCTAGGAACTTTGTTTCATGTTCCATCTAAATCTGTCCTAGATCATGTGGCCGACTTTATGGCCAATCATGGTGCAACTGCCTTACCTGACGAGGGCAAGTGTTCTAGTGTCAGGCACCAAGCTTTGTAAACGATTATGTCACTCGTGGTTTGTCTTGAGATCTTGGTTTATAAAATGTTGTGAGTTTCAAAAAAAAAATCTATATAGTTTTGAACAAGGAAACATATTTTGATGGTATATGTAATAAGAAACTCGTTTTCAATTTTAGCACAAGGTTCAAATAATTATAAAAAAGTTCAAGCCGACAACTCGTCGGCATTGGTGGGGCCACCCGGCTGGTATGCCACGATAGACATGGGCTCCACGAGCATCGGCAGCAGCTCGTCCTGGATGCAGCTGTACATCTTCTCGCATTGCGCCTGGACGACCCGGACGAGGTTGATGGCGACCTGCCTCGTCTGCAGGATCTCCGGCTCCGGCAGCTCGGGCACGTCTGTGTCCATCAGCAGCTTGGACAGCCGCTCCACGTGGAACTCCACCTGATCCTGGTAGTCCTCGAACAGTTCCTGCTTCTTCTTCATGGGTAGGCTCCCCGGCTCCCGCGGCCGCGTCGGCGTGGCCTCGGCGTCGAACATGTAGTAGGCGAATACGTAGGAGCGCGCCAGCACCTGCCGGCACCGCAGCAGGCTCCGGTGCGCGTCGGTCAGCCACGCCGCGTCCCGGGTCAGGACGCCGTTGCTCTCCAGCTTCAGCACGCGGCCGGCGACGGCCGGCCCCAGCTTGTCCCGCTCCGCCTTGTACGAGAAGTCGTGGTTGTGGTGCCGCTGGTAGTAGTGCTCGTAGCGTCGCACCTGCCGCTTGGCGTCGTCCACCTTCCTCTTCTCCTCCTTCTCGAAGCGGTTGCAGCTGTGGTTGTCGATGCTCGTCCATGTGTGAGCAACCCCCGTGGCGCCGCCGCACAGCCAACTGTACGAATAATGCAGGCAGGCATCTCATGAATAATGTAAGAACTAAGAAGCATAATGATGAATATATATATATATATATATATATATATATATATATATATATATATATATATATATATATATATATACGTACCAGAAATGCTGGCCGCATTTGCAGGTCATAAGGTTGCAGCCGTCGATCTTGTCGATGGGCTTGAAGCACTTGGGGCAGCTCTTGGTGTTGGCGAGCAGCCACTTGACGTTCTCGGCCTCGCCCTGGCTCTTAGCCTCCCAGCGCTCCCACATGGCGCAGGGGCACGGCGAGTGCGCGGCCGCGGAGCACCGGAAGCAGAAGCTGACGCCGCAGGGGCACATCACCTCGCACAGCGGCTCAGCCTCGTCGGCGGCGTCCACGCGGATGGCGCGGCCGCAGTGCGGGACGCTGGGGCACCACTTCACGGCGCTGTTGTCGTCCACGTACGACTGGAGGAGGAGGTCGTGGAGCCGCTCCGCCGCCGCGGGGTCCCTACGGCGCAGGAGCCGCTGCACCACGGCCTCGTCGCAGATGGCGGCGCACCTGAACGCCATGCACCGGATCTGCTTGTTGCCGAGGTCCAGCGATGCCACGAAGTGCTGCGTCCAGCAGCCGTTGCAGAAAGAGTGGCCGCAGTCCATGCCGGAGACGTCGCGCGGCGGGAAGTCCTCGAAGCACACCTCGCAGAGCACCCTCCTACTGCTGCTTCGTGTTCGTGGAGAAGAAGGGGTGGTCTTGCTGCTGCTGCTGCTGCTCGTCCCTTGTTGCTGCTGTAGCACGACGACGCCTGCCTCCATGAGCATGCGCTCTTGCCCTTTCCTCTCCAGGTGGTCACCCAGGCGATCGGTGTTCCACCGGTAGTGGATGAGCAGAGCACGCGCGTGGTGCTGCTTTATGTTGAACAGGCCCATCACCATGGACAGGTCTTGTTGCTGCACATGTACATGTATACAGGACACAAGGAAGGCTGCTGTGTAATTAATAATCACTAATAAACTGATGCTTACTGTACAAGGTTATATTAAGCAAACATAATAGGCTCATTAATATAATCTCTTAGGCTCCTTTCAAATTGAAAGTAGGATTTACCCAAGCACAGGAATATAGTACCATATATAGCACCTCAATTCCTATGGGATGAAAAAACAAAAACTTTTTCCATGAAGCACAAAAACACACGAATCTGAAAAAAGAGATACTAAGATGTATAGGAAGTTTTTCAAGAAGTGAACTGATGCTTACTATGCGCAAATATAATCTCTTCAGTGTTCACTAATCTCTTAGGGGCTAAGGGGGGTGTTTGGGAATGTTCCACAAACTCCATCGTGGAGCAGTTCTACAAAAGTCTAGAGTTTGTGGAGCTCTTTAGCCGCTCTCATAACTCCACACTTTTTCTCGAACCGAGTGCGTGGAGCTAAAAACGTTTGGCTAAAAAATATGGAGTGGGGCAGTCCCAAACACCCGAAAGTAGGGATTATCCAAGCATAGGATTATAGTCCCATAGAACCCCATCAAATCCTATGGAATGTGAAACTTGAATCTGTTTTCATGAAGCTGGAAAGGAAAGGGATTTGAGAAAGGTGATATGATGTAAATAAAGGTTTCTTTCAAGAAGTTGAACTAATGTTAGAAATTCTTCAGATTTCGTGTAGGCGATAGGCCCATTCCATAGGGATTTGGTATGAATTCTGGAGGTCCAAGCCACAACATTACCTGCGCCACCGAAAGGGAGTCCTTATTAATGGCCTGCAACAAGAGGAACAAAATTGATTCAGTGATCTTGTCAAAGTAGCAATAGTAGCTGAGAAAGCAACATGAAGAAAAAACTACTAACAGAAACCGAGACTGCCATTTTCTTGAGGTCACGGATTAAAGTTTTAATCTTTTACTCTTTTTTTTTCTTTCCTTAACATACTGTCTAGTCACAGTATCTCAAGCAATTTCTCAAATAAATTTTCATTACTAGAATAGTATACAAGTCTAAATCCCAAAGCATGTGAAAACTAGAGGCTGTTTGGTTCCTCGCCGACGCTCACCACACCACACTTGCGGTTGCCATGTAAATTTGGCTGTCTGGCGTGTGTTTGCCTTGCGTATAAGTTATGTGATACGGCTGCCACAAGATTCTTCAATTAATTAATTAATTAATTTTGGCTAAACTTGTGGCGGACATTTTCTCTTCCTAAACTTTGGTGACGCTATAACCAGTGTGACACGTGTTGGCGGGGAACCAAACAGACCCTAAAGGCGACTTCCAAACACTAAAAATGAACCGATGTGTGTGTGTTTTTTTTTTGACAAGGAACCGGTGTGTTTTGGCAACTAGGTCTTATTATGTAAGACCCATTTAAAAATGCTTTGCGTAGCTTACATGATTTATTATGCAAGTTACGAAACCTCATGAATGTATCTTATTACTTTTATTTTAGAGGTGTGTAATTAATTGTATATACAGAAGGATCAAACCGAACTCACGTTTTTTTAAGACTTAATCAAACCAAGTTGGTTTTACTCGGTTTGTTTCAGGAAAGAAACATTGTTTTTTTTTCTTCTATTAAAACACCAAAATTGGGAATAAACATCTCATCACAAGCAAAGCCAGTCAGGCAAGAATTTATGAAATCAACGGTGCATGATAATGATATAAACCTTTTTTTAACCTTTGTTTAACTATGTGCATTACATATTTACAACGTGTGATCGACCGACCTTTGGCTGGAGGATTTGTAATTGTACTAACAAACAGGGAAACGATCAAAGGCCCCGTCAGATTCGATCAAATCGAAGTTTTTTCTATAGGTGGTGGATTTAGTCAAGATCTAGGCATTTGAGAATCGGAACCACAATTACTACTCACCGAAATCTTCAGAGAGCGTCGCGGATGCATGTAGTCCTCCTCCTGGTCCTGCCACCCCTTGTCGTTGTCGTTGTCGTCGTCCCCATCCATCGCCAACTCCTCGTCTTCGTCACTGTAGCCGTAGAAGTCGTCGACATTGTTCATGTGCGGCGGGCGGTCGCTGGCGGCGCGGCGCGGCGCGGGTTCGTTTATTCTCCAAAGTGTTTGACTTGGGTTTTCTTTGCCCAGGTTTTTAGATCCTTTTTTTTTATGATGGATTTTTAGGTCTTTCTTTTTTCTTGGTTGGGCTGGTTCCCTACGGACTGCAGTTGTAGAGGATATACGAGCCCGTTGCCCGTACATTGGGAGCCTTGAGAGTTGAGACACGTGGCGTTTGGCCATGAGAGATGAGAGATACTCCCTCCCCTCTACAATATCTAGCTCTTTCTGATTTTTTTTGATAAAATATATATTACAAAATATTAATATTCATGGTACACGATTAACATCACTAAAAAATTTTGAATCTAATTTTTTTAATAAATTTATTTAAGAATACAAAAGTCATAATCTAGTTTTTGGACAAAGCTTGAGTACATGCCATTAGACATACTCCTTCCGTTCCTTATTATTTATCATTTTGTGTTTTCGAATCACAATTTGACTAATTTATAGAAAATACGTGCTATATATCTAAATAAATAAATTTATTAGAAAAACTAGATTAAAAGATCTATCTAATAATATCAATTATGTATCATAGATATTAATATTTTTTATATAAAATTAATCAAAGTTATTTTTTACGAAGTGAGAAAGAGAGATATTTAGGGATAAAGAGAGTATGTCATCTAACTGCAGATCCATGTCATGGATGCGTTGAGGCCCTTTGGTCCGGGGAAGAGGATTGAGTCTGAGGAAAACGGATGATGGACGCTCATCCACACTACTTTTAGTGAACGGTCAATGATTTTCTCTCGCAATAAATCTACGTAACCATAACCATTCATCGTAAACTAAATTTCAGCGAAATGAATTGGTCAAAGCATGTTGCTCTAAAGATGAATCAGTTTTAACTGTGCCCAGGTCAGACCCCCACTCTTTTACTACTACTCACTTCAGTACACTCGATCCTTCTTCTATCTATGTTATTTATTAACAGCCTAAAATCATTTCACTGGCCGGCCGGCCGGCGCAGCCAAAACGTGGCCGCCAGCAAGTAGTAAAGCCTAGGACGGACGGCCCCGCCCTCGATGAGGATGAGGGTCAGGTCAGGCCGTGATTTCCTTGGCCCGGTCGGGGCCGTCCGGCCTGTAAGCGGCGATGGTCATGGCCATGGGCTCGACGAGCAGCGCCAGCAGCTCGTCCTGGATGCACTTGTACATCTCCCCGCACAGCCGCAAGACGGTCTTGGCGAGCGTGACGGCCGCCTGCTTCTGCCTAACGATCTCCGCCTCCGGGGTGCCCGCCACCACTTCCGCCTCCGCCAGCACCTTGGACAGGTGCTCCACGTGTTGCTCCAGCTGCTCCTGCTGGTCCTCGAACAGGTTCCGCGCCACGCCCAGGAGGCCCGGGCGCGTCCGCGTCCGCACCTCGCTCCCGTTCCCGCCGCCGAACATGTAGTAGGCCAGCACGTAGGACCGCGACAGCACCTGCCGCGACACCAGCAGCCGCCGGTGCGCCCGGGTCAGCCAGTCGCCGTCGCGGATGGCGAGCGGGCGCGCGTGGTCCGACTCCAGCACTCCCACCCGCTCCTGGATGGTCGCCCCCAGCTTCTTCTTCTCCACGTCGTACGAGTCGCCGTGGATCTTGAACCGGTCGTGGTAGTGCTTGTACCGCTGCATCTGCTCCCTGCTCGTGTCCAACGTCTTTCCACGGATCTCCTCCTTGTACCGGTTGCAGCTGTGGCCCCTAATGCTGGTCCACGTGTGATCGTCGCCGGTACCTCCGCCGCAGAGCCAACTGTACGTGTGCCATGCATGAAAAAGAGAGAAAGTCAGCAATCCAGTCCAATTTGAAACAAGCCAGAGTTTCACATGTTTTCTTTTTTTCTTTTTATAAACTGGGTTTCACATGCATGTTTTTACCGAAGAAGTTTACAGCCCAAAAGGGCCTCAAGTGTAATTAAGATTGCCAACAACATACCACATACACTGGCCACACTTGCAGCGGACAAGGTTGCAGCCGCCGTTCTTCTCAATGGCCTTGAAGCATTTGGGGCAGCTCTTGGTGTTGGCGAGGATCCACTTGATGTTCTCTCCCTCGGAGCGCTTGGCGTTCCATTTCTCCCAGACGGGGCAGGGGCAGGGGCAAGGCGAGTGCGCGTGCGCCATGCAGTTGAAGCAGAAGCTTAAGCCGCAGGGGCATTCCACCTCACAGTAGCGCTCCCCGGTGCCCACGCGCATGGCATGCCCACAGTTTGGGGTGCTGGGGCACCACTTCACTGAGGCGCCTGTCCTCGACGTAGGACTCGAGCAGGAAGCGGTTGAACCGCTTCGCCATGTCTGGATGCTTTTGCCCGAGGAGGAACCGCACTTGGTTCTCATCACAGAAAGTCGAGCACTTGACCTCCATGCACCGAATCTGCTTCTTTCCACTCTCTACTGCAGCGTGGAAATGCCCCGTCCAACCTAGTATAGGGAAAAAAAAAGAGAGTGATTATACTGTCTATGGACTATGGTAAGCAAACTTAATTACTAGCGCTAGTGTCTTGCCATCAGTACTTATAGGAAATCTTTTTTGATCATCTATTCATTTATTTAGTTGAAAGCTCAAGGAATTGTACTATATATTTGGCAGATGAAACTTCACAGAGAAACTCACGTACAAAAAATAAACAAATAAATAAGCTGATGTTAATTAAGGCATCTATATATAGATAGATATGAAAAGGTAAACACACTGAGATGGTGGAATGTGGAAACTCACAGTCATTGCAGAAGCAATGCCCACAGTCCATGGTCGAAACAGCACTCATGGAGTAGTCCTCAAAGCACACGTTGCAGGTGACGGTTCTCCATGGTGTCGTTGCCGCCATGCTATTATTCTCCTGCAGCAGGATACCTGCATTTCTGAGCATGTGTTCTCGCCCCTTGTCTAGGGAATCGTAGATGCCATCAATCCTCCACCGGTGGTGGATGAGGAGAGCTCGTGCTTGATGTTTTTTTATATCGAGCAAATTCATCACCGTAGACAGGTCTTGTTTCTGCACCTCGGTCAGTAGAAAATTGTAGTTCATTAAAATTAGGGTAGGACTAGAACAGACACGATCTGAAGTTCTGAACAATGAACATGAACACTTAAGAAATGCATGGTTAAATCTGTTCCATTACCTGTGCAGCAGAAACGGTCTCTTGTGTGATAGCCTGCAACGACCAACAACAATTATCCATGTAACATGTTTCTTTATAAATTACTTCAGCGTAAAAGCAGCATGGATGAATCTAGTTAGTTAAAACAAATAAAGAATCTTCTTTGGGAAACAAACTCTCTGATCTGGGTGCAATCCGCTGATACCTCAAACAATGCAAAACGGTAGGTATATATGATTGCACAAAACAAGACCACTACTACACAAATAAACAAGAAAAAAAAAACAGATGCTTACACCTTAGATCAAACCTCTAGCCATCAGCTTATATCAGTACAACAGATGAAAGATTGCTTGCTATAACATGCCTTCTTCGGAAATTACCAACTTACAGTGAATTCTTGGTTATGTATTGTGTTTAGTTATATTAGTGGTATAATAATAAATCGACATAAGGGAAAACAAAAAACTTTGTGTTCCATCCAGTTTTTAAGTAAATCGTACTTTTCAGGGGTTTTTTTATAAGAAAAAAGAAAGAGAAGTGAACAACATGCATCTCGTAATTCTTTGGCAAATGTAAGATTTTGTTGAGCAATGGGCCACTACTTTGGGCAAAATTAAATACTGCACTCTGCACTTTACAGTGAATGACAGGCACTCTGATCGAATCTAGTATTACAACTAAGAAGTAGGCTCCCTCAAATTCCAAAGTCACACGGATACAATAATAATAAACCATGATAACAACCCAAGCCCCCAAGTCGATCCGGTGAGGATTTGAAGACATCCGGCACCGGTCTGAGCCAGGCGTCCAAGAATTAGCGCATACAGCACAACAACTTAAAGCGCTCAAGTTGGGAATTACAGAGTGTGACGCCCCTTTATTTTCTTTCTTGCGACGGTCGACTTAAATATTTGGTGAATCGGGGCGGCTCTGGAATCGATCGGCGAGGTCCTCCTCCCAGATCTCGCCGGCGCGGAAATCCCAACCCGGCAAACACACAATCGAGGGTTCGGGTCGGATAACACTCACCCAGCAGTCCGCGCCGCCCTCCGGCGGCGGCGGCGGCGAAGAATCCTCCACCAGGCCGGCGGCCGCGTCCTCCTCGGCGTCGTCGTCGTCGTAGGAGTAGTAGTCGCACACCTCCTCCTCGTCGTCGTCGCTCGCCATGGCGGTGGGTCTCGGCTGATCGCGGCGGGGGTGGGGGATACGAGAGGGCAGCCGGGCAGGGAAGGGGAGAGGAGAGGGTTTTCCGAGGGGTCACTTGGTGATGAACCAGCCAACTGATGGGCGATGCTTAGCGTGAACTCGAACGCAAGAGCGCGACGGCAACGCCCAGGGGGGTTTTGTGGTGGGTCGGCGTCGGCCAGCGCCATGCCTGCCACGTGCCGTGCCGCCAGGTAAAGTTTGCTCTTCGGTTCGGGTTGGACTTGGACCCCGGTTCCGACTCGTCCCCGCTGGTACAGCTGCTAGCTGGCACTGGCAGGCGGCCTACTCGCATGATACGTGCGCTCACCGCATACGAGCCACCGAGACGGGTAAATCTCTCCCTGGGCATGTTTAGATCCCCTGAAATTCAAAATATTTTGGATTTTAATTTTTTATTTTGCAAAATGAAATTAAACATCACCCAAAATATTTGTAAAAAGTGGTTCATTTTCTATTTTAGGTTTTGAACTCAAGAGGCCAAAATAACCCAAAATTTGTATTGGTTTGTGTGCCATCCTCACAATCCCCATCATTGAAATCCAAAATAAGTCAAACTTTGGTTGAAACTAAACACCCCTAAAATATTTTGCATTTTGAATCCAAAATAGTTGATATTTTGGATTTTGGATTTTAGGATGGAACTAAACATGTCCTCTCTCCCTTTTTTCTCGAGAATTTTTTACGACCAAGATTATCTTTACTGCATCTTTATTACATCTTATTCTTATTGTAATTACTAAAAACTAGTGTATATGTGCGACAAAAATAAAGATCCGTCGAGCTATCCTAGCTCTTCCAAATAAGGTCGATAGCTCTACCAAACAAGGTATATGAAGAATCTTTCTCTGGGCGACTATAAAGTCGCAAACATATCATGTGTAACTTACGTAGCTTTCAAGTTATCTCTACCTATTTTATCAAAAATATACATTGTAATAGTGCATACCATTAATGAAACGAGCCAATACTTAACTACTACCCAACCTAACTTTATATGAGCTATTTATGACTATTTTATTGCATGACCAAATCATATATACGGAGTACAATACTATTTTTATCATGTGTTGT
Source organism: Microstegium vimineum (assembly GCA_022036555.1). NCBI lineage: Eukaryota > Viridiplantae > Streptophyta > Magnoliopsida > Poales > Poaceae > Microstegium > Microstegium vimineum. The sequence continues at coordinate 43,379,531 of CM039124.1, read as the reverse complement.
TATTATATCCTTATAACCTAGCTTGGTTTTTTTTCGTGAGAATAGCCTACTCAAGCTTTTCGACCAAATATTGGCCTTGTTTGGTACCATAGTTAAAGAAGTGTTTATCAGATAAGCTGTACAAATATGAAAAATGAGCTTATTTGAGAAACGGCTATGACCCAGCTTCTGCGGTTTAGTGTAAATAGGGTGGTGGGGAGAAGCGTGACAAAAAAAGTATCAAAAAGCAAGTCATTTGGCTGTTAGTTTCAGCTTATTTTGACCATAAGTAACATTTAAGCTGTTCCAAACAAGGTCATTATTTGTACTTCTAATTGAAACATCCAAATCAATATGAATTTGTCCATGAACTTGGTGTACAAAATTACACCGAGTTGTTTATGGAACGGACGGGTCCTTGTGGTCATTTCAAGAGGGCACTTTCGTTATGGGAAATTGTTTTGAGATCACACGGCTAATCCTCCGATCCGTCAAGCCCTCGGTGGAATAGAATTCGCCCACGGGACGCATCAATGGTCAATGCAATATCTATAAGGCTAGTCCCAGTTAAGGTTTCATGCCACAATTTTTAACACAGTCATATTTTAGAAACAATGTACATGAACCTATTTTGACTATCATGAAACTTTTATCATCTTTCTTTGTTAATATATTGTCACATCAGCGTATTTAATGTCCATAAAATTTTGATGAACCTCATTGACACTAACCTAAGTTACCATGATAATTGCACACCTTTGATTAACAGCGATGCGACCACATAAGGCTGCATTTAATAGTTAGATTCTCATACTCACTGCTAAATGAGAGACATTTTCAAGAAGACTTATTTGGAATCAATTCTTATTTGTGCACTGGTCCAAATTTAAGAGAAACACTCAAAAACATGAGCGTCGTTTGGATATGAGAACCTCATTTGTTTCTCACGTGAATCACTAGAAACGATGGTGTTGTGTGCCTGGACCCGGAACGTAGCTAACTATTTTTTTCACCACGTCGTGCATTGAAAGAAAATGATATTTTTTTTGTCGGTATGGATAGCGATATACTCTCGCTTCCTAAAAAGTCAATAAAATTTAACTTTGACCAATTATATTTAACAAAATATTAATATTTATTATGGTACGTAATAATTAGTATCATTAGATAGATTTTTGAATATACTTTAATATTAAACTTATTTAGAGATATAAATGTTGTACACATTTTCTACAAACCTAGTCAAAGTTGAGAAAGTTTGATCAGCATGTTTCCCATAGCGACTCTTTTTTTAGGACGGAGGGAGTACCATATATGGTCATGTTTAGACACACATGTATCTATCTCAGACCACATTGATTTGAGTGAATTGAAATAAAATTAATTCAAATACACTCCAACTAGGGGGGCTGGGAGCCCCCCACCGCACCCAACCCCAATTTATCCACTAAATTTATGTATCAAAATCTCAAATTCACCATTAATTTGTAGCTTTAATATTAAACCTTCATTACTTAGCCCCTCCTTAGCCCTCATCCTAGATCCGCCACCGACTCCAACACATATAATTTGAGGAAGATACATGCACATGATATGAAGATGATATGAAGGGGAGATACATTCAAACAAAAGATCTACATGAGGCACTGTTATTCTTAACATAGGGGGGAAGAATTTGCCG